>APFE030656948.1:164666-193311 GCA_000404065.3 Pinus taeda
GGGATGATTAATTAATTAATTAATTAATTATTAAATAAGCATACCTTCAGATCTATTGATCTTGAGCTTCCACGGGTTTTGAAGGGGTAATACGCCTGATCAGGGGGAACCAGTTCCCATTGATTTCGCTTCCATTGTCCCTGTTGAGGTTCTGCGGGGCTTTCATAATTTCAATGGCCTCTCTGATTTTCCTTTTGTGACAATTGTCCTCCCTGGCAATAACCTTGGCGTCTTCCAAACACATGTGATGTTTGGTCTTGGATGAGTGTTCAGCAAGGGCCGACGTACGAGATCTATCATTCTTTATGTCAGCTGCGTGCTCCTTAAGCCTTCTTTTCAGAGATCGCCCTGTTTCCCCAATATAACTCTTCCCACACGAGCAGTCAATCTTGTACACTCCCTTGAGTTGCTGACGATCGATGTTGTCCTTAACTGACCTCATCATCTGCCTTATGGTCCCACATGTTGTAAATTGAGTATCTATGTTTTTCTTTTTTAATATTTTCGCAATCTTGTCGGTAACCCCCTGGATGTAAGGAAGGTAAACCCTCCCCTGATTTTCTTCGTCAGGGTTTCGCTTAGAGAGGGCCCTTTCTTGAGCCCTTTTTATAGCCTTCTTGATACTCCATTCTTTGTACCCAATGCTCTTGAAGACAGAGGTTAAGTGTTCAATCTCCTCCTTTAGGTGATCCGGGTCAGAAATCCTGAAAGCTCTGACAGCAAGGGTGTTTAAAACGCCAGATTTCTGGGATGGATGATGGTAAGAGTCTGCATGAAGATAGCTATCCGTGTGAGTTTTCTTTCTATAGACTTGGTGTCCCAAGGTTCCATCTTCCTTTCTACTAATCAGGACATCTAGAAAGGGGATCTTACCATTCTCTTCAAGCTCCATAGTAAATTTGATTTCAGAGGATAAGGAGTTAAGATGATTGAAGAATTTCTCAAGCTCCGCCTTGCCATGAGACCAATTCAGGTTGGTGTCATCAACGAATCTTTTCCACCATGCTGGTTTTAAGTGGAATGAGTCAAGGGCTTTCTTCTCAAAGTGCTCCATGTACAGGTTGGCAACAATAGGTGAGAGCGGGGAACCCATGGCAACTCCTGAAATTTGCTCATAATAGTGATCTTGAAAACTGAAGAAGGTGGATCGTAAACAGATTTCCGCAAGTTTTGCTGTTTGAGGATCGGTGGCCATCTTTATAACATGTATAGCTTCATCCAGGGGGATTTTCGTAAACAATGATACGACATCAAAGCTTACTAGAATATCGTCTTTCTCCACTTTTTTATCCTTAATAAGCTTAACAAAATCTGTTGAGTCTTTTATGAAGGAGTCTGTGTTACCAACCAGAGGTTTTAGGATTTTGGCTACATATTTAGCTAATTCATATGTAGGGGAAACAATAGTGTTGACAATTGGTCTGAGAGGGACCCCTTCTTTATGGATTTTCGGTAATCCATAGATTCTAGGAATAACCTCACAGGTGGGCATCAACCTCTTTTTTAATTTGTCATCCAGGTTGGTTTCCATGATGGCTTTCTTGACTTGCCTCATCACCTTGGGAATTGGGTTAGAATTAACCTTTTTATAACTTCCACAACTCAAATGCTCATTCATTTTGTGAATGTAGTCTTCCTTGTTTAGCACAACGGTTGCTCCACCTTTATCAGCTTTTAAAACCACTATTTTATCATTATTGCGGATAGACTTCAGAGCCTCTCTTCCTTCTTTATCAAGGTTACTCTTTGGGCGTTTAGATTTCAACAGAGCTAACGCACATTCCTGTCTTAATATTTCCCTGTCGTTTGATGAGAGACCTTGTGTCCCATTCTCAATGTTGCAAATGATGCTTTCGAAAGGGATATTCTTTGGTGAGACTGCAAATCCCAAACCCTTGCTCAAGATTTTAATTTCCTCAGGATTGAGTATTGTGGATGAGAGATTTACAACCCTTTTTCTTTGTGAATTCTGAACAGAGGGGTCTTCAACCCTATTAATGTAATCGTCAACCCTGTTAATGTTATCGTTATTTTTGGAAGCATCAAGATTACTGCCCATCCCATAGTTTGAATTGTTTGCAGCAGCGAATTTTAAACTCTTTAGGTTGCCTTTGCTCTTATGATTGTTATAATTCCTACTATTTATAACCTTACTCCTGCAATTAAAAACCGAATTACATTTGCTTGCGGAATTAATGTTATTATTTAACGAGCTGGGGGATATATTTGAACCCGGGGCAGTGTGGGAAGCATTATTGTCATAGCTGTTTGGCCCCACCCTTTTACTTGCGCTGATATGATATTTCTGACACGCGTTAGCCATGGCATCATTCTTTGAATATGCGTTAATCAAACCTGTGTTAACGATTTTAGAAGAGCTATCGGTGCGTTCCTGTTGCTCTTCTATTTATACCATAGCTAATACCTGCGTTAATACCCTTGTTGTCTTACCCAGAAAAAACCAGACCCCTCAAATTGAGCATTAAAAATGCTATTGCATTAAAACCTTCAAACATGGTGGTAACCCTTCAAATTTGGGTAGAACACTAAGAACGAGTATTTCTATCTTTTATGTGAGAACATTTTTACTTGAGAACAAGTGTTTCATTCTTTTATTTAAAAATTAATTTGGTTGGAAAACTGAAAATGAATGATTGCTGAAAACTGAGAATGAGGGTTTCATGAAAATTCAAAACCGAGTGTTAAGTAGTTAACCATGAAACTCTTCAACCAACAAGTGTTGTAAATCGACACGGTGGCTGAGATGCACTAAATTGACAATGATTTGGCCACATGGGAAGAAGACATAAAAATTCGCACTGGATAACGAAACATGACACTTGAAGAGTTTCTTCAAGTCATCATTAAATTGACAAAGTGGCCGAGATGCACTATATTGACAATAATGAGTTAGTGACATTGTGGCTCACCGAGTGTGGCCACGACGAGATGGAAACAACTAATTGACAATGAATTGGCCATATGGAAAGAATGAATAAAATTTCACAAGGAATAAAAATTAATACTAGCTAAAACTGCACCATCACAAAAACAATGGAAAAACAATTTTCCAAAAGAAACTTCCCACTTGAGCATTGCAACAACTCACACTTTTGCAAATAGATTGCTCACAACTACCATGCATTGCAAAATAATCTCTTCCCAAGTATTCAAAAACAAAATTTTCCAAACAAATTGATACAACCACTAAATATTCCATAATCACTCACTTTAGTCCGATAGATAAACAGTCAGATAGATAAAATCCATGCAAATATTCAAGAACATATTTTTGCCAACGCGTCACAAGACTATTATGCATTACAAAATAGTAGATTCAACCTTGCTGATAAAATCCATCCAAATATTCAATAACATAATTATAAATACTCATTTCTCACAACCATAGTGGATTTGTAGAACAATTGCTTCAGCCTAGCAAATAAAATCCATCCAACTATTTGTAAACTTCAAAGTCAATTATTAGAAAACATATAAACAAGTTCCACTATGAAGAATTTTGGCAGATGCACAGCCCTCTCTTGCAGACAAGATAAAAGAGCCCTCTCTTGCAGACATGATAAATTATTGTTCACAACCAGTTTTATAAATGAAGACACATATAACACTTCAACATTGATAACAGACATCGTCATACAACATCTTGTATTGCGGTCGATTATCAATGAAACGTAATAGAAAGTGTAGAATATTATCAGTGTAAAGTAATAGAAAATGCAGAATATAAATCACGAGGATTGTTGTCTACGAAAAACAAATTAAATTTATACATGAAGACACATATAAAAATTTAGCATTGATAAACAATAATTATACCATATAATAATGAAGAGCTTAACAAGCATCAACATGCAGTATGGGTTCAAAAAACATGGCTTCAAATAGCAAAAAGTTCCATATTAATAATCTGCTACAATTAGCTTGAGTCGACCCATTCAATTAGAAGTCATAAAAAGAGGTTGTGAGCCAGGGCACAAAACAGGCCTCATATGAAACTTACTAAAGATGCTCATGCATCTCTTTCAAGCATTGCATGTGAATAGTGTGACCACAAGGCAATACGCTGATAAACTTTGTAGAGTCGAATAAATACTACAGAGGAGTAGACGAATGTTCATATATGTAAATAACTTCAGTCTAAATTATGCTATAAAAAGAAAACTACAATTACTACACTATGCAGATAAGTGTGACCTACCTCAAAACACACAGGGCAGTTGTGGTGCATTTCTTTTTCCACACAAGGGTGGAAATCCTTCAAATGGATACAGTAGCAACATCCTAGAAAAAGGTACATGAGAAAATAAATCATTCTCGCACTACAATGAAACAAGGGAAGAAGCGGTGATAATTTGAGAAGTCGTAAAGAACATACCACATTTATAACAATGGAAGAAATTATTGTTGCAGCCAGTTCTGAAAACCAACACAAGTAGCTAAAGTCAAAGGCGAGAAATACATCTAATACATTTCACAATAGCATGAAAGATTAATTTACAAGAGAGCGAGAAACATCAAAGGAAAAAGAGAAAAGCATACCTGCAAATTCCACATCCGTCATAGTGGTATTGCTATTTTGAGTCCTAGAAAACCAAAGTGGCAAGTACAATTAGAATCAAAAGCATATGCATCCAAACCATCTTTTTATAATTTTGTAAGAGTGAAACTCTTTGTTTTCTTGACCCAGAAGTATTAAACCTAAAAAGGCATTAAAAACGTACCTCATCATCAAAGAAATTGCATTTTTCATAGAAGTGCTTTCCCATACAAACACCACAAGTAACGTAGGTTTGTTGAACCTGCAAAATGGCAGTGCATAATCATTTTTAAGATAACTCAAGAAACATTATAGTGTTTACCTTTAAATTTTATGCACATTGTTAAAATTAAAAAGGCTCAACTCTTACATCTTGTTCAGTTCTACAATGTGAACAGATAACCTGCATACATACAAGAATAACTATAAATAACAAGATCAATATACTACAAACATACGAGAATAACTATAAATAAACAAAAGCAATATAGTAATCTAGCAAGTTAGATAAAATTTGCTACATAATTGACCATTTATCTTTTGAGAAGAATAAAAGTTAAATCTTTACATCTTTCAAATCTAACTTCAGAAAATATTATGATTTTACAACCTTAAAAATCTTTACTAATTACAAAGAATACATATTGTTCAGAGCATTAAGATAGACATCATAATGAATAACATCTAACTAGAAAACGAGATAGAACCTTACCTTTCAAAGTTTTCGAACTTCATGGCAAGGTACATCATGTCTATTAAGTGGATGGACATCCATTGAATTCTGTTAAGATATGAGATCAGTCCATACTATACCCTCACAAATGAAATTAGAAGAGATGTAATTTTCTAGTTCTATTTTAATAAGTATATAAACCAAACATAACCGTTGAACTTGAAATAGCTATGAATGAAGTAAAGAAAAGAAGCATACTTTGGCCTCATTATGACAATGCCTACAGTCAAAGACTTCATTACAACACAGAGCCCTTATTTGGCATCTTCGACGGTAGTGTGAACATCTGCCATCAATTATCAGTATCAAGAAAACAAACATCAGTAAAATCATCCATGTATGGCACATTTTTCACCACTTTGTAAGATTCATGGAGATACCAATAAGAGCATATCAAAATTATATATAATAAATAAAAGGTATAAATGTTACATTAAAGAACAATGTATTGAACTTCTCCATTCTATTTCGAGGCAGAAATACCAAATATAGTATGGGTATGCATGTCAAACAATGTAGACACTCACTACCTTAAATATTTATGTTAAGGACAACAAATGACCAGGATGAATTCCTTCACAGTTAAAAACAGAAATGTCATAGCCCCGCGTTAATGAATGCTATTTTTTCACACTTCAATTCCTTGAGATTCGTTGTCTTAGTAGAAAGTAAATTAAGCTGAAGAAAATAGAGAGACACACAAAAATACTTTTCTCATGTTAGCAATACAAAGAGGTCACTTTGGCACAACCTCTTTTCTTGTTCTATGAGATGAGATAGGTTTGCTTATGGCCAAAATTTGGGATAAATAGAACAAAGATGTGGGATACCATATCCCCGCATAATATGTAATAGATTTTCAGCTCTACAGAAGATAAAGTTAAGAATTGAAATTAGTTCCACATAAAGAACACATGCACCAACCATAGGTTTCCAACGTTAGCAACAGAGAGAATCCACTCCCATTTTTTTTTACCAATTAAGGAGAACGCCCAAAGTTTCTCCTCCTTCAATTAAGGAGAATTCCCAAAGTTTCTCGAACTTCAATTAAGGAGAATTCCGAAAGTTTCCACTCCTTCAATAGAGAACTATATTTAGTATAATGAAAGAACTAAATCATAAAGAAAGGTAGTTGATAGCCAGGACAGCCTTGTTTTGACACAAGTGCAGTTCTATAGACCTCGTCGTTAGAGAGAAATTTTAAATAAAACTGACTGCATTAGAGGGTGCCAACAGAAATTTATTGCTGGGTCATGGACACAAAGAGGCTACCCCACGAGTTCTACTAGATTATAGTAGCACACAATTACTCATTGTTCACAGAAAGTTCCGTTACTACACTAGTTCAAGGGTGCTATAAATAAGTACCATGAAAATTTCGGGGTTCAATTTATTTCATTCACCATATATTTTCATGATATGGGCATATTGACTTCCAAATGTTTAGGTCAATAAAATTCTAAACTAGTCCCTTCTCTTGGTACAGGAGATGAGATGTATGCATATTCCCACATATTTTTTGTAATAAATATGAAATATGCAGGCATGCACTCATATGGGGCATGCATTCATATGACAAATTGTTCTAATTGCCAATTGCATGCTCCAGGTGCCAATTTTACATCGATGTCAGTGATGGCAGTAGCTGAAACCAGGCTAGCAACCATTAGAATCCAAGTGTCCCAGATCCTTGTCTTCTCTACCATCCTGCCACATAATGCAAAAAGCAAGCAAATACTCTGCTACTATATCACTTGCCCGATGCCATTACACCACTCAATGGTTTCAAGTGAGAGGATATTGCCAAAGTAGAGAAAATGTGTTCAGCGTGGTGAACTAAAATAAAAGAGCTCCATGAGTAAAGATATCAAACAAACAATGAAAGAAAAAATTATAAAAAGTTTATTTTGAAATCAATTTATACTAACATCACAGAATCTGACCAGAAGGCTTCAGAGCATTCAAAAATCTCCTGACCTTAAGATTTGAAGAAAACATAAAGAGATTGACAGGAGATTAATTTCAAATACAAAGAATTGTATTATGGGGCTCTCTCTATATCTATAGTGATAGAAAACCTCCAAAACGAAGAAAAACAAAAAGAAAGTATTAAAAAAAATGATGTGTAATAGCAGTGCATCTAATTCTTGTCACCCAGTTTTAATGAATTGATTTGAATTTAATTACTAACCCATATCGCATGCATCCTTGATTAAGTATAACTTCCACCACCATCGTTGGCTTCATACGATCCATGATTCAAGGAAAAGAGCGATCTACAGTACAGAGAGCAAGAACGAAAGCATAAGACCAAAGCCCAAACATCAAAACAGAAAATCCAAAACCATAACAAAAAATTACTATCAATCTCTTTAAAAAAAAACACTTTTAGGCAATGCAATCATGATCACACCGCTTTAAATAAAATGGATATTTTCTCGTACTAAACCCTCAAAAACAAATTTGAAGAACAGGGAAAATAGGAAACCAAAGCAGACATATACTCTGAGACAAACTAAAATCGAAATAAAACATGGATCCTCACCCAAGAAAAACCACAAAACCTAGGAAACCAAGAGAATTCACTAATTCAAGAATAATCTGACATGAACTTCAAAACTTTTTACATCAAAAACCAATAGACATGCTACAAGAATATAAATATGAATAATAAATAAAAAAACAGCCAAAAGAAGTTAACCCTAGAAAAATACACCAAAATCCTCTGCTACACAACACCCTTTTTGGGATAATTTGCATTCACAGTTTTTTGATCCATGAGTGCATGCTTGCTTGTTCGATACCTATTCTCCATTAGAAACATGGGAATACCAGTAACCTGATGAGTGCATGCTTGCCAGATACAATATGATAAAAATATTACAATTATGTTTAGTTGCAATTGGTTAGTATTCTTCACTGGCATCTTCGTTGGAGGGCAATGTTATGGGGGGATCTAGATCTCTGATTCAGGATTCTTTAGTTAGTATCTGGCATTGTTTGAGAATCTTTGCATTATTTGTTATTTGAACATTATGCCGCAAACATGTTTTGGCTAATGAAATCTATTCATCGGTTGTCTTTTGTAAGTTATAGAGAGAGTGGGTACATATGCAATTGCTGGCAAAAAGATCGTTGTTGATTAAGGAAGCCAAACTGTTAGATTCGACCATGTATTATGATTCCATAAATGTTTTTGTTTGTTTACAAGTATGTAAATACAATTGTATATACCCTTCATTTTTTATGTAAACATTTTTCTGCATATATTAAAAGTATCCTTTATAAAAACAAATCAGAACTCATAATAAATAAAGATTCATAACCTTCTGAAAATGAAAAGTTAAAAGTATGTACAAATTAATAAGTTTAGATATGTCTTAAACTAATTCGAGAGATAAATGAGAAGAAAATACTTGACACTGAAAATATGAAATCAGTCAACAGTTGACTTCCCTATTTGAAGCATCTACAAAGATCACAATATTGTGCTCTAGGCAAAGAGTATAGTCAAAACTTGAATCAAAAAATGGAGGACCCATGAAAAGAGCATAATAAAAATCTGTACATTACGCTGGACTTTCCTAAAAATATATGTGAATAAGAAAACAATTTTTTCCGATTGCAGAGTAAAATATATCAGTACCATTGTCCCCATTCTGGACCTACAACAAGAATAAATTGAATGTAAGAAATCAGTACTTCCTTTTTACTAAAAAAATGCAAGTAAATTAACTCATATCAAAGAATGCAGACATCTAAACATGGGAATAATTTGCACTCTAATTGATAATAACGAAAGGATTGTTGTAATATCCTCGAGGGATTAATTGGCCCAAGGGGTGAAGTATCCTATAGATCCCCGTAGGCTATAGTCCTCGATAAAAGGGAATCCCCAAAATACCTAATGATGGGCAAGTTTTGGGGCAGCTGGGGCAAAAAACCCAAAGTTGGAGTGGGGTTTAGTCACTAGTGTGAACATCACTCAATTAATTAAACAAAAAGACCCCTCATGAAACTATAAATACAAGAGGCCTAGAAGCACTTGAGGCATAATTGGATTGCGTCATTTGTCTTTGATTTTGTTTGAGCCTGAGGCTCTAAGGGTTGAATATCCCATTTTCTTTGACTAGTTTCAGTGGAGGTGATCCCACCCTACCTAGTCACTCTTTTTCATTCTTTATATTGGTCTCTTGTTCTGGCAACAGGGTTATAATTATTGAAAGGAGAAATGAATTAATTTTGGGAAACCCTGTGGCAAAGCAGTACCTAACTCTACATAAGCTGGACAATTTCTCTGAGGTTCAGTTATTAACTTATTGGACAGACCAAAATCTTCTTGAGTTTAGTTATCGTGGTTTTTTTCTTTGTGTGTGGCAAAAATTAAGACGTCCTGAAACACATCACAACTCTAGAGGCCAGTATAACGAATTTGAGGAAGATTAACAAGACAATCAGGAAACATCCACCTGAGGAGGATTGTCTGAAGCAGATCACATATCCAAAAAAGAATTTTCTGAAGCACATCACATACCCTGAGGCTGAGCAACCATTCTGTAATAGATTGCAATTCCTGTAGCGATCCCATGATAGACTAAAGTCCAGAAGTGGACCTGTGATAGTCCAATACATCTAGTGGTGATAATCCAAGCCCTTTTAAGGCTGAGCGAGACCTCCTGGAATCATCTCATGGGTCCTATAGCAGACTGGGTATGTTCTGAGGTTCAGAATATCATTTGCTACCTTATGATTGATATGAATGGTTTCCTGAAGTCAATTTCCACAAATCCAAGGTCTTGCAGGCCCTGTAACTAAAAGAGTGTTCTTGAGGAAGTGGGAGGGTCTAACTCGCAATATGTCTGAGGTATTGAGGTGAAGTATGTGCCAAATCCGAGACTGCATATTTTCCTGAAGTAGACATCACCCCTTTTCTCCACTTGCCATTAGAAAATAAAAGAACCTCACCTGATCTACGTTTGTCATAAGTCTGAGAACTTCTAAGGCAACTTATGAGCAGTAAAAAGGGCTTAGAGAGCTCTGAAGGAAGCCGTATATAGAGCCAGGAAAATTATCAGTCATAGTTGGGTATGTTCTGGATAATGTTAGTTGAATAGTTTTCAAAGTTGTGGATTAGAATAGCTAGATTTGAATTATTTGTAAAGTCTGTGGAGTTCATTTGTACTGCAACTGTTGAACCCAGGTTGTATTGGCATTATTGAGCTATTACAAAAATGTGTTGAATGTTATTATGGAGCAGTGATATTGTTGAACAGTGAGATTCCTATTATACTGTACCACTGAATGGACTTTTTGTTTCACTGCTTAATTGAGTAAATAAATTTTGAAACCCTGGTACAAAATTACGAGTGATGAAAGTAAGCATTTTGTCTAATATAAATAATTAATTATTAGCACTATAATTGAATTTAGAAGAATTTTGTCGAGAAAAAATAGAGCTTTCGAATAGGTAGAATCTCTACCTCTCAAACCCAAGATGGAGGTGCCAACAACAAAGCCACCCATGGCTCCATTCTAGAAGTCCTTCTCTCGAAATTTCTCAACCACGTGATTGGTCAATGCAAAGACCTCTCCGGTTGCAGCAAATGTGAGAACATAACTCCCCATAAGTTGCACAATCTTGATCAAACCTTAAAGGGAAATGCTCCTTTCAACCTTCGGCACATTATACCATCTGGCCAGCATACCTCCCCAGACATACCCCCAACAAAAGCACTCATCGTGCCACTGAAAGTCTTGAACGTTAAACCAGGGGTGTCTTCCACCCTTATCTTCTATATAGGATCCATTTCCACCAGTGTCTTTCCTTGCAAAATCGTCCAAAAATGGAAGTCTTTCATATTAAAGCCCTAGATTATTAAAACCCTAGATAAAGGTTTAGGTTTGATTCTGAAAAAGGACTATATAGATAATTCCTTTGATTCCACTCAGAGGATAATGTAATTTGTCCCCTGATTCTGTGAACTCATAGTTCTGAAACAAATTTATTTTGGATTTAATGAACTTATATAACATTTCATGGATTCTAGAGCCTATATCCCCTGGGTTTTTAAAATCAAATAAGCCACTTGTCCCGTATATGTAATGAGCACAAATGGGTAAACCAACACATAGAAATCTTGAAGCAAGCTACACCAAAAAACCGAAATTCCTATGCCTGAAATTAAGCAGAGAAGAAAGGGAGCCAGATCCTCTTTCCCACAACAATAGTTTCTTTAAGCCCGTCTATCCTCCACCACACCTGCGATATCTGACTTTAAGCCTTCGATCGATGTAGAGAGTGAATGCAAATAGCACAGATGATCAATTCCATTCCAGTCCGAGAAGCACCTAGAAGTATCGCCAAGCGAGGGCAAGTGCGAGGTCTCCACTCAGAGAGAACCTCGAAGTAGCGTAGCGTCAAGCAAGGGCAAGGGTGAGGTTGATCTGTTGGGTCGCATCTCAGTTTTATAATTTGTAGTTAAATATCTAACTAACGTATACCGGTCTAATCAATTGGATGGGTAAGATTATTTTAATCGTCTAACACTTAAATCAAAGGCTCAGAAATATACATGTAACTCAAGAGGGAAGTTGATTTCAAAGGGAAACGCCTGATGGCGTAATTAAAACTAAATTATAGTTTAGTTATTTTTTAATGAATTTTCTAATTTTCACAATGTGAGATGTATTATGAGTTAATTTCACAGTGGAACCGCTCTGGAGAGGTGGGAAATGCCTTCAAAGGTAGGAAAATAGTTCCAGCTAGAGTTGCAATGGGAGTTAGGGAAAGTTTCGAGAGTTTTGAACACTGTTTTGCAGCTAGGAAAAGTTTAGGGAGATTTGAATAGTATTTTTTTTGGAGTTCCTATGTTCCCCGGGGTTGGGGAATGCAAAGCATGTAGAGAAATATGTTGAATTGCAATACAAAACCTATAGAGTAATATGTTGAAGTTCCCACAAAACATGAGTCTATGTTGAAACCTTTAGAGGAAGAAAGGCCAAAGACATCCTTAATTTTGAAACTAGAGAAATATTTGAACATTGTTTTGCATCTAGAGCAATCTTTGAACTCTGTTTTGCATCTGGGGAAAGTTATGGTGTTCTGCAGCTAGGGAAAGCTTTGAGATAGCTGCAAAGCTTCGAGAGCTTTGAACAATGTTTTTTTTGGAGTTCCGATGTTCTGTGGGGTTGGGGAAGACAAAGCTTGTAGAGAAATATGTTGAATTGTAATAGAAATCCTATAGAGAAATATGTTGAAGTGTTTAATACAAATCCTAAACATGAGTCTAAGAAATACAAAGCCTATAGAGAAATATGTTGAAGTGTTTAATACAAGGCCTAAACATGAGTCTATGTTGAAACCTTCAAAGGAAGAAAGGCCAAAGGCATGCTTACTACAGACATCCTTAATTTTGAAACTAGAGCATGTTGAAGTGTTTAATACAAAGCCTAAACATTAGTCTATGTTGAAACCTTCAGAGGAAGAAAGGCCAAAGGCATCCTTACTACTAACATCCTTAATTTTGAAACTAGAGCAATCTCTTGATGGGTTAAGGAAGTGTGTGGCACTCCTAGGTAAGGGCTATATCTGGGATGTCATGCTAATGAGTATTTCTTTTTTTGGTTATCTATATATCTCGCAGAAGATTGTGTGTGCATATTGTATGTGGGAGTCAATGCTTAAAGGTTGGAGTTGTTTTTCTCTTACGATAAATGATAATGAACTTGACATTATATATAAGAGTCCCAAAAAGAGACTCCGAGAGAATATATTTATATATAAGAGAGATTATATATTTATTATTTATATATTTAAATTAATTTTAATAATTGAATTTTTTGATTCAATATTAATTGTGATTATTATATAAATTATATAATTGAAAATACTTGTATATTTTTATATTTTTAATTATATAATATTACAGCTCCGACTATTTCTTGTAAATTTTAGACCTGTATCCAAGTTTAGAGAAGCCTCTAGCCATTCCAAGACCCGTATCCAAGTTCCCAATGTTCTCACGTTCTAAAAACTCATGCAACATAAGTTAATTATTTTGATGTCCAGACACATTTATTAGCCATTCAATTTATATAGCTAAACTAATTAATAAGAAAAATATTCATTATTGTCATTTTTAAAAACATTATTAATTTCAAAATCACTTTATAATAAAATAATATAATAACAAAAAACATTAATTATTCTTAAAAAGTTATTAAATATTACCTAAATGATTTATTATTTTTAAAAAAAATTGAAAATGATATTAAGGAAGTTTCATATTTAGATTTACAGTATTTTAACTACATGATAGAAAATAAGTTGATTTTTTTTTTATAATGGGTAGAAGTTTAAATCAATTATCTAGGTTAGCGATGAATTTTTTTGGGGAGGTTTTTGCCAAACGAGTTATGGAAGTCCATATTAAAGAAAATTAGAAAAGTGTTAAAAATATCTGTTATACTCTACAATTAAAGAATAATTTATTGAATCTTGGAAAATTGTGCGAGAAGAATTATAAAGTGATCTTTCAAAATCAGTAACCTATCATTTATGATAAGAATCAAAGCAGTAAAGTGGTTACAATGGTATATATTGTTATTTCAAACTGTAGCATGTTCCCATTGACTTTTGCAAAATATAATAGCCATATTATCAATATGGTATATGAGAACAAAATTTGATTTTCGCATATCAAGTGTGCATATTTTAATTTTCTTATTTTTGAACCTTCTAACACTGAAATGTTTAGTTGGTGGTTTAATGGTTTTATAAAAGATTACTAAATGATGTAAGAAAGAAATTTTCAAAAAGTATTGCATCGGGGGTTTAATAATTACAATGGTATATATTGTTATTTCAAACTGTAGCATGTTCCCATTGACTTTTGCAAAATATAATAGCCATATTATCAATATGGTATATGAGAACAAAATTTGATTTTCGCATATCAAGTGTGGATATTTTAATTTTCTTATTTTTGAACCCTCTAACACTGAAATGTTTAGTTACTGGTTTAATGGTTTTATAAAGGATTGCTAAATGAAAATATGTAAGAAAGAAATTTTCAAAAAGTATTGCATAGGGGGTTTATTATTAACTTTAGAATGTAAACTCAAACATTTGTGGTTTATTATTAACTTTGGAATGTAAACTTGAACATGTGTGGCCTTGTGTAGACAAAATGTTTGGACAAGTTATCATATTACATTGCTTTCATTGATGATTATTTACGAAAGTATTGGGTTTATCTTTAGAAGACCAAACATAAATACTTTGATAGATTTAAGAGGTTTAAAGACCGTGTGGAACATGAAACAAGTTACAAAATCAATTTCTTAGGGAATGACCATGGAGGAGAATTTTATTCGAGTGATTTTCAACATTGTTATGATTTGAATAACAACATAATACTGCTCACCGCTACTTACATATATCAAGAAAATGGGTCAATTGAAAGGAAAAACCATACAAGGGTGGAAATGGCAAGGAGTACATTACAAATCATGGGTTTAAGTAATTTCTTTTGGAATGATGTAGTCGCTAAAACAATTTCTATTTTCAGTTGATGTCCCATTAGGGCAAGTAACATGGTAATAACTTATGAAAGGTGGTTTGAGAAGAAACTTAAAGTCAACAATTTCTAAGTTTTTGTTTGTTCAGTCTGTGTTGATATAATTGATAAAAAAATGAAAGAGTTATATCCGAAAAGTTAAACATGCATTTTTGTTTTGATATAGTGAACAAAATAAAACTTATAAATTGTATAATCGTCTCACTATTAACATTATTGTATCTTGAGAGATTATTTTTGATAAAAAATAAATTAATCATCAAAAAACCATGTTGAAAAATACGTTTTTAATGGTGATATTATTGATGATATTAATCATAAAAATCCCATTCTTATTTCAATTCCAATTACCAAAAATCCACCACATAACCCCTCATCAAATTCTTTAGTTTCAAGTGCAAATTCAACAGTGACTCGAAGTTTAGCTCTAATTCCAAGTCCATCTCCAAGTCAAAGATCTACTAGGAAGGTAAGGGGTTAAGTGACATTTACCAAAGGAGTACATGTTAAGCATATGAAAAGAGATCCAGAGTTGAGATGGTAAATTTTAAATTTGTTTTATTTTTTGAGGCTAATTTTGAAACCTCGTGTCTTTAAAATTCGTGTATTGATAAGGTTCATGAAGGTATATATTGCATTCATAGCGATGATATTTATGAGAATATGAGAAGAAAAACATTCTTATTAAATGAGCCTACAAGAGTAAATACAATGTTTATGAAAGATTTGAACTATAAATAATAAGGTTAGTTACTAAAATTTCACCTATATGGATGGGACAGATTATGAAGAGGTATTTGTACGAGTAGAAAAACATCAAATTATTAGAATGATGATTTTTTTTAGCACTTTAAAACAAATGGGATATTTAATACATGGATGTGAAAATTTCTTCTTAACTGGGTACTTAGAAGAGGTGGTGTATGAAGAGTGGCAACAAGGTTTTGAAATGCAAGGCGAAGGAAACCAAGTTAAGAAGTTAAAGAAAGCTTAATATGACTTAAAGCAAGCATCCAAAACATTTCCTAGTAAAATTGATGAATTTTTTTATCATAATGGCTACAAGGTGTAAGAAAAAATCTACACTTCACTATAAGCAAGAGAGTAATGATATTCTTATTGTAATATTATATGTCGATGATTTATTATAGATAGTAACAAATCTAAGATGAAAAATTAATTCCAAATTTATCTTAAATGAATTTAAAATTGAAAATTTAAGTCTAGTCATTATTTTTATTTTCATGGAATGAAGGTTTATCAAAGCGAATAGAATTTTCGTTTCTAAAACATACAAAAGATATGTTGATGGGAAAGCTTAAAAAAATATTATTGGAAGTTTGACGTTTCTATATTTATTTAATTTCTCGTTTCAAAGTATATGCTAGAACCATATGAAAATCATATAAAAGAAGCCAAGAGAATATTGAAATATGTTAAGAGCACTGTATTCATTACTACACTTCTACAACATATTAACATATTGGTTTTAGCTATTCTGTCTTGTTTCAAAGCATATGCCAGAACCATATGAAAATCGTATAAAAGAAGACAAGAGAATATTGAAATATGTTAAGAGCACTATATTCATTACTACCATTCTACAACGTATCAACTTATTAATTATTAATTTTAGCTAGTGGAAATTTGGATGATTCAAAGTCTATATTTGGTGATTGTTTCTCTTGGTTTTGGTTTATATATTATAATATTTTTATAATTAACCAAAAAGCAAATTTAATGTATAATTTTGTATAATTTTTTTGTGATAAGATGAGTGCAATCGAATTAACCACAAATATAATTCATTATCTTTAAAAAAAAAACATTTTAATTTAAAATAATATTTTATTAGAAAATTGTTTCATAGAAATTTAATTCAAATTCATAAAAGCACAAAAACAACTTATAAATATATATGCTTTAAATACCACTTTATTAAAAAATTGTTTAATAAAAAATGAATTGAAATTCATGAAAACAGAAAAACATGTAAATATATTCCTTAAGAATGTCCCAAAGGGCTCATTTTTCACACTTCAAGATCATGTTATAAGTCCTCTCATATTGTAAGTCTTTTCAGCAGCAAGAATATATTGATAAATGATGTAGGAGATTTTTATTATGATAAAATGAAAATTTATGCAAATTAAATCTTAAAAATTGGAGAAAAATAACAAAACGGAGAAAAAATATTGTTTCTAAAGTATATTATTTTAATGTCTTTTTACTCATAAAATGAATACACAAATTGATCATTCATCATTTCGGAGGATAATTTGCATATATGAAAATCTTCCATTATTATTTAATAGTTTTAATCAAAATTGCACATAATTCTTTTATCTGCTAGTATATTCTTTCTCTGAATTAAGAATAATCTCTTCATTTTACTAAGCTTTTTATACAGGTGGATTGTCTTACAATGGGATAAGTATTCACCCTGTAAATCAAACAAACCTACTTCAACCTTCTTTTTTCCAATCATTGAAGAACTAGGTTTATGGAGACTTTCAACTTTCCTTCACAATATTTATTTACTGGGTTGCAGGATACTGATATACTGTGGTTTCGGGATCCCTTCACGAGGTTCTCGCCCAGCGCAGACATCCACTTCGCTTCAGACGAATACGAAGGTCACTCACACAATCTCCACAACTTCCCAAACTGTGGCTTCATGTACGTCAGGTCCAACCAACGAACAATCAGTTTCTTCGAGTTCTGGTATCAGTCTCGATCAACATATCCTGGAAAAAACGAGCAAGATGTGTTAAACGTGATCAAATTCCAGGAGATCCGGCGCAGATGCCTTGAAGTCATCTTCCTGGATACAAAATACTTCAGAGGGTACTGCCAGAAGAGCCAGGATTTGAGCCTGGTCTACACCATGCACGCCAACTGCTGCATAGGACTGAAGGCGAAGATCCATGATCTGCGGAACACTCTCTCCGATTGGAGAAAGTACATCATAAATCCACCGCCAAGCCGTAATGGCATCATGAAGCTGCACTGGACGCCTCCACATGCATGCCAAGGCTTCCGTCACTCTCGGCACTTAAGCGTCCATGACTAATCAAACGATCCATGTATAATTTATGGCAAATAATAATAGTCCACTAAAACAGCACTAAACGATACATATATTCTATCGAAATTTTATGGCCTGAAACACAAAGTAAGTTTCAAGGTTTTTTCTATTTTTTTATTTTGAGGTGAAATGTGTAATTTATATCATTGGTTAAATGGTTTATTAGATGGTTGTTTAAAAATATCATTGATTTACTATCATATATATATTTTTTATTATAAATGAGGAAATTTTTATGTTACAGTAGTATTGTTATATAAATTAAAATGGTTGTGGTAAATATTATAATAAATATTATTATAATTAAGCAAAATATTTTAGTTGAAATTTTTTCTTATTTGATTTCTATAGAAAGACTTTGCTTAACTTATTATGGATTACAGAAGTCAGAATACATAACATTTTAATATTTACCCAAAACATTTATTTTATGATACAATTAAAATTAAAATTAAAATATTATTATTATTATTATATTATTATTATTATTAAAAGAATTGATGTATAAGTTGAAGACATACATCTAAGAACAAAGCCTTAGTTCATAAACATATTTTCTCGGAGTTCAAAAACGAGAATCTTGTCTGGTTTTGGGAGGATAACTGACAGCAGGAACCTAACGTATTCAGAGAAGGACTGGACATTCTCAAAAATGACACCATCAATAAAGGACTAAAAAGTGTCGGTGACTTTTGCAATCAAACAAAGGACAATGGTAAATGGGGAAGATGGAAGATACCAGTTTACAGTGAAGAGACCCCTTTGAAGGACCAAGCTGAAGTTCTTGAAGTGATTCTGGAAAAGAGAAAAATTTTGACCTCAACCTTCAACGACCAACTAAGATGGGGGAAAAACAATGAGGGTATCTTCAACTTTAAAGAAGCCAAAAGAATAATCAACGTACTTAACTATTGAAGCCCTGATAAAATATGGAGGGACCTATGACATAACCCACATTGGATGAAGATCAAACTGTTCATGTGGCTGGTTCAACATAAAAAAATTCTGACTTGGGAAAATCTTAGAAAGAGAGGTTTTGTTGGTCCATGAAGATGTTGGTTATGTGGTCTATATGAAGAAACTATGGATCACCTTCTCAACCTTTGTCCATTCACCTCAACCTTATGGAACTGGGTGGCCTCAATCTTGAATCAATTGCACAGGAACAAAAATGACATCACTAAAACTTTAAAGAGTTGGAGGAAAGACTTCTCAGATAATGAAATAGTCAACATAGCCTGGACTCTGATTCCAGCATTTTTGAACTAGAATATTTGGAGAGAACGCAACAACAGGATTTTCAAGGACAAGTTTGGCTCAACCCAAAGCATCATAGCTCAGATCTTAAAACAAATCAAAGAAACTGTTAATGCCCTTTTGAAGTAACCCCCTAAGAAACCCCCTTGTCACTAGGATGATCACATTCTACAATTGTTGGGGCTCCAGCTTCCTGTCCCTCAGGGCATAAACAAGATCGTAAGGCACATATCAGAAGAAAAGGCTTGCTGGCAACACCCTCCCCATGGTTTTTTAAAATTTAATATAGATGGAGCCTCAAAAGGAAACCCTAGGGATGCTGGTTACAGAGGAGTCATATGAGATGAAGAGGGCAATATAAAAATAATCTTTCACAGTCATTTGGGGAAGGCCACCAACAATATGGTGGAACTCATGTCCATTGATTAATGCTTAGAAATTCTGATTTAATACAATTTACATAATACAATCGTAGAGATTGACTCAGAACTAACAATTAATTCAGTGAAAAAGATAGGCATTGGCACTGCACCAGAAAAAGTTTCGAATCATTGGAGACTTTTGCAAGTCTATCAAATAATTGAATCTCACCTAAAAATACTAAGAACACTTAGATTTGTTCATGTGTGCAGAAATGCCAACAGAGTGGTGGACTGGCTAGCTAATGAATGGGTTCTCTATACAAGACACAACATGATTTGGTCATGGGAATTTGTACCCGAAGGGAAACTACGTGAGGACTGCCACACTCTGGATCACACAAATGGGGAGCATTATCAATGCATGAAGGATAAGAAGCCAATTGAAAATCACACAGATGGATGACAAGGGCTTGAAAAACAAAGGACCAGAGAATTGGCACATTTCAGTATTACAATGGGAAGTATGGCAGCGGGGGAAGCGTGTGATGCTAAAATGCGACACCAAGATTTGTGCTATAGTTCAAGGTAGTTTTGCTACAGTCAAAGTGGTTTTCTAGTGCCTTCAAGAGCATAAGTGGTTTAATAGAAAGGCTCTCGATGCCACTAACCTTTCAACATGTGGCTCAAGGAGGAGAGAGAATACCGACTTCATCAGGTGGATATTCCTTGCTCTTCTTTCCAACCTGATATCTGTTATAGCTATTGTATCTATGATTAACAGATCTACGACTAAGGTTTGATGTGCAAGTTCATGGGGCTTGGTTATCATCCTTGAACGTTTCTCCTCAGGGTTAGGACCGGGGAGTTTCGGGCGGATCACTTGCTCGAGGGTTAACACCCTAGCAGACCCGAAATCTTTTCACTGCGGTCTCTATTTCCTCATCGGGTCTGTTTAAAGACTTATTAAGTTCTCTCGTTTCATTCAGATTTAAATTCTCATTAGTTCAAGGCAGTTTTGCTACAGTTCAGGGTAGGTTTGCTATAGTCAAAGTGGTTTTTTCATGCCCTCAAGAACATAAGTGGTTTAATAGAAAGGCTCTTGATGCCACTAACCGTTCAACACGTGGCTTAAGGAGGAGAGAGAATAGCTCCTTCATCAGGCCGATATTCCTCGCTCTTCTTTCCAGCCTGCTATCCATTACAGTCGTTGGATCTAGGATTAGTAGATCTATGGCTAAGGTTTGTTGTGCAAGTTGATGGGACCGGGTTATCTTCAGAGAAAATTTTAAGAACCACCCTAAATTTATATCTATAATAAATGGGCTAATCCCCATGATACATAGAAAAATGGGATGTGATTTTATAAATAATATAATATGTATATATAATTTTTTTGGCGAATCTCTCACCAAATTATATTATCTTGTATAGTGATGGAGAATATTTCACTGAATTATAAAATCTTGTAAGATCTTGGCAAATCTTTTACTGAATAATAAAACATTGTGAAGTCTTGGCGAATGTTTTGCTAAAGTATGAAACCATATACGATAATAAGAAAACATATTCATTAAACTGTAATATACCAACATATGTGTTTGGAAAAAAGAAACATAATTTTCTCTTCCTACAAACGATGTTCCAAGTATCAGCGCCTGTGTTTGTCAAGGTTCTTACAATACACTCTTTCATATCCTTATATTAGTTTTGATAATATTCCACAACAAAGTTCTTGTAGGTGTTGACATTGACAACGAGTTCTGTCAAGGTAGGAGAGATTAATCTTTTCTCTACAACTTTTGTCAAGCTACCACTTTTTTCAAGTTATGAAATTTCTTTCTTATTCCATAGACTCTAACTACGAGATAAAAAAAAACACATAAGTTTGTTTACCCGAACATGCCAACAAGTAACAAGTCCCAACTATATTATATAAGAAAGTATTAGGTATCCCAAAGGCTTGAAGGGGATCTAATTGAAAGAAGTGACCATTGTGAGAATCATTCCAATCAATATATGAATATATAAAATGTAGATTTATTATTATTTTAATTGGAAATCTTCAATTAAATAATAAAATTTAATTACATCTCTCCCAATATAAATTGCTTATTAACATAATTCACTATCCTCATAGGTCTCGCATCTTTTAACAGTGTTGTAACACATACATCAATTTCCTTTCTCGTGAACAATTTCCACCTTTTAGGAAAATATGGTGTAGTGGCTCCAACCCCTACAGATCACTAGGACAAACTAAGAATAGAACAGAAGATGAAAAGTTGTACAAATCAACATTTTTTTCAAACAACTAATCCAACATAAGTACCTAAACTTTTTCATAAAGATATCATATTGAGAATGCTTGAAAAATGGTGAGAAATCTTCTACAAGGGTGATTCAGAAAGAGTGATAAGGTTTCATTGTTTTGAAGTTTTTTTGTTAAATCAGAAAAAGTTAAAAACCAATATTAATGGAGATATTGGTATTTTTTACTAGATTTTGTGAAGTGATTAAATATAGGCTTAATCATTCACCTTAAGATGTTTTTACAATATAATTTCCTAAGCCTATTTAATATTTTCATTATCATAAAAACTAACATATATCCATGTTAACTCCACATCTACCACTCTTATGGGGACGAAATCTATTTATCCCTCTGAGCACTTTGTAGAACCAGAATTAAGATGGATCTAAGAAGATATAATTTCCCCTTTAAATAGTCTTTTCTCACATGAATACCATGGGTTATCATAAACCTGGAGCTTAAAAATTACTATTAGTAATTTATAAAAATTAATAAAATTAATAACTGATTTTTATTTTATTTTATTTTTTTATTTTAACCGAGTTAAAATGTTTAACATACATTAAATTACAACATCCATTTTTACTCTTGATCCACCAAGCCCGAGAGGGATCAAATATTTTTCACTCTATGCTAGTTTGCATATAAGGATATTTGATCCCTCTCAAGGCTTAGTAGATCCAGAGTAAAAATGGATCCAAATATTTTTCACTCTATGCTAGTTTGCATATCACGATATTTGATCCCTCTCGGGGATTAGTAGATCCAGAGTAAAAATGGATCTATGCTAGTTTAATTCTGCCACTTAAATAGGCTACATACCATGTGCCATTTTTATTTCTATCATGGAATTAATAATAATCTAGCCCATCGTATTTGGCCCATAGGTTTTAGCTAAATATAACGCATTTTTTGAGTGTTCGTGCATGTATATAAGGTGACTTATGGAGTAAATATAAAAAATGTTTTATTTATTTACCATACCTCTCATTTATTTATATTTTTATTAATTTACCATATCTCCTTTATAAATATGGTATTTGGCCCATACTATTCACTTAAATAAAACCTATTCCTGAAAATTAGGGCCAGTGGAAGGTTGTAACACCTAATTTCAAGGGCTAAATTTACCTTTTTTACCCTCTCGCTTAAACTAAGGTGGGCTATTTGAGGCCATTTGTAAAAATGTACTATGATACAAAATATTTGCCCACTAAAAATTTAAAACCCCTTAACTTTGCCAAAGGGCGAACATTCGCCCCTAAAATTTTCCATGGTTATCTTCCTTACATGTTTCTGGAGGATGGAGAATTTTCAGGCAGATCACTTGCTCGAGGGTTAACACCCTAGTGGACCCAAAATCTTTTCTCCATGGTCTCTATTTCCTAATCGAGTCCGCTTAAAGACTTATTAAGCTTTCTTGTTTCATTCAGATGTAAATTCTCATCTGTCAGACAGATCGAATGGTTTAGGAGAATATTTTTCTTTTTGGGCCCTCGACTAGGAGCTCGAGCAGTTGCCTCTGGGTTTGTTGTATTTTATGTAACCTATTTTTTAGCTACAAGTGAATAGAAGGTCTGATTCTTACTTTAACAGAAAAAAATAAAGACATACATTTAAAAAAAAACATGTAATAAGATTCTTAATCATGCAAGTTAATCTCCACTTTATTCTACAAATTTTCAAAAAGGTCATCACTTATTTTATATGATACTTGTTTATATAATATTTTTTAATTAATTAATTTAATTAAAAATACATAACTATTTTGAAGATAAATCTCAAACTTTTATTTTTGTTAGCCTTTGATTAGTGAATAATAATAAAAATATTCTAAAATATTTCATGAACATTAAGTCTTTACCATCCACCCAATTATTATTAATAATTAAATTAAAATTCTAATAACTAGCACACATGACATAATTAAGTTAATTTTTATCTAACAAAATTTCATTTTCTTATAATAAAATATTTAACATAAATTATAATTTTATTGATTAATACATTTTATTATTATTATTAATATTATTTTTTAAATAAATGAATTTATAATTTAAATATCACTAAAATAATCACGAATATGATTTAATTTAAAAAGACATTAAATATAGTAAAAATAATGAATATTAAATTATAATTATTAATTTATTTATTGTATATTTTGCTAGATAATTTCCAAAGTCTAATTTTAAGAATATTCAGGTGGATTTTTCTTATAACCTCTCATTAAAAAATGCTTAAAAACTAAGCCAATTAAACTAACTTTTAAAATTATTTCCTGTTGGAAATAATATTGAGAGGGGAGGCGGAAGGGTGTGGGGGCGGTGAGGGGACATGAATCAGTATTAGCAAATCAATAACTTTTTAATTTCCATAATCAAATTCATATATGCTACTTCAGTTAAGGGAAATTGCATGTACACGCAACTGTGTTTAATGCAACTAGCAGTTATCCAGTAATCTTATGATTCAGTTAATTCATCATATGTTGATCTTTTATCAGAGCATCATAACTTCATTAACCATATAAATAGTAACTAGGTGCAGTAAAATAGAACATATTATCACACATAAGAAACACACATCAACGCCATGATATAACGTGGAAACCCAATGCGAGACAAGAACCACATGTTGTCATCTTCCTTTAATATAAGAAAAAACTATTTACAATCTTATAGAGGCGCAGACTCATACCAGTATGCAAGCACCCATCTATAGAAGGCTACAACCATCTCTCCTTCTCTAGCCACTACTGGAAGGGAGCTACAACCGCCTAACTCTTGTACTAGCCGATATGTTTACTAGTACGTAGGTGCCGACCTACTGAAGGCTACAACCTTCACTTGTCTTCCAATTGCTACTGGAAGGGAGCTACAACCCCCTGGATGTTGTATTGGCCAATATTTTTACCAGTACATAGGTGCAAGCTTATAGAAGGCTACAACCTTCTCTTTCCACCAGGGACCACATTTCATAAATTTTTAGACTTGATGCTCCTAGATCACAACACCATAATCTTAAGGCCACGTTTCATCAAATTTTCATATTGGACCTATCAACAACATTGAAGCACAGAATCAATCACTACTATAATACAACCATCAACTACACTTGCATCATCAATCTCTAAATCACCCAACACTGAATCACTTAAACCCTGTCATCAAAAGACAGTTACGAGAACCCAGAGCAGAACACAGAATTCTGCAACAACCACTATAACCAATAGCAACCTCAAATATCATACTTCATACTATATATGAAACTTTGATGAGCCGAAATTGCATGTATACATGCTTTTTCCAAAGCTAGCCTACGTATAGATTTGCAAATATTTACTCATAAATTTGCAACTATGCCAAACATCAGCCATAACCAAATCATAACACTTATACAATAAAATATACATCAGTAATTTAGGTCTAGACTATCCATGATCAACCACATAATAATAATATGTTCCAAGCCTTAAGATCCCAATCCATTGCCCATCATCATCCACATAGGTGTATCCTTAGCTCATATCAAGCAAAGCGTCACAACCCCATAACTTGCATACTATATCTCACCCTTCAACATGTAGGAATTTACAGGGTAAGTTCCTCAGACAGAACACGAAAGGACACTTCTCACAAATAGATCACAGATTAATACACCAGTATTTTTGATGTGGTTAAAATCCTCAAAGAGGGAAACAATCCATGGCCTGAGCCAACGCGACCACTTTAGACAATTTATTAATAAAAGAATGAAAATTTACATAAGCTTCTCTCGTGAACAGTTAACCTACAAATGAACATCCATGCTCTTTAAATAGAGATCATGGACCAATCGGGTGCTAAGCCATGGATCAAGTGTCGATAATACTGAGGAGAGAATGAACCGTCGGATTGTAAGTTACAAAAGTACATAGTAAAGAAACAAACTTTACCTAACTCTATACTAGACCAAGTTATACTTAACTATTTCCTATGTGTCGGAATATCCTAAAATCCCCCATTAAGAACTACTTGGGATAGGATTGAAGAATTTACAAATATGACACAATAGGAGAAGGAAGGAGGCACTAGAGCCTATCCCCCTTTAGTGACAACTTCCTAAACTGCAACCATAAATCGAAGTTTAATAAACTTCGCCTCTGTGAGAGCCTTTGTAAATATGTTTGCAACTTGATCATCTCTTGAACAATATTGCACTTCAAGAATATGGTCATGAATGAGCTTTCTGATGAAGTGCATGTGTAGTTCAATGTGTTTGCTACGTTGATGTTGAACTGGATCTTTGCATAGTTGAATGGAACTTTGATTATCACACCAAAGTGTAGTCGGATGCTGCTGCTGAAAGCCAAACTCTGATAGGATCTGACGAAGCCACAAAGCTTCCTTACTAGCTTCTATGGCACCATGATACTCTGCTTCTGCTGAAGAAAGAGAAATGGCGCCTTGTTTCTTGCAAACCCATGTAATAGGTCCTGAACCAAGAGCGAACACATAACTGGAAGTAGACTTCCGATCATCAGTGTCACCAGCCCAATCAGAATCAGTGAAACCAACCAATACAGGAGATGCTTCGGCACTGTAATGAATTACAAACTGAACTTTACCTCGAACATAACGAAGTATTCTTTTAGCTGCTTTCCAATGACTTTCACGTGGATTTTGCATAAACCGAGCAACAAGGCCAACAACAAAGGAAAAGTCAAGAAAAGTATGGGTTAGATACAAAAGTTTTCTGACAAGTTGACGGTATAAGGAGCATCAACTTCAGGGGAAGTACAAGTGACTAAAAATTTGACTCCAGACTGAAAGGGAGAAGGAGCTGGCTTACAATCTTTCAGGGAAAATGGCATAGAAGATCACAGGCATACTTGGATTGGGAAAGGGAAATACCTTCCTCGGATTGCAAGACTTCAAGATCGAGAAAATAATGTAAGTGTCCTAACTCTATCATTTCAAACTTCCTTTTAAGGTTGGACTTCACATGGTTGATAAGGTTGGGATCACTACCAGTGAGGATAAGATCTTCAACATAAAGAATAAGAATGATAAGAGACTTGCCCACTTTCTTGGTGTAGACGGTATTGTCAGAATGACACCTAGAAAAGCTAGATTCTAAAAGAAAGCTATCCATTTTGGCATACCAAGCCCGAGGAGCTTGCTTGAGACCATAAAGGGATTTCTTAAGCCGACATATAAGACTAGAGTCTGTTTGTATAAAGCCAATAGGTTGTTCCATATAGATTTCTTCATGCAAGTCCCCATGCAAGAAGGCGGATTTAACATCCATCTGATGGACTTCCCATTTGAAAGAGGCAGCAAGGGAAAGAACAAGGCAGACAGAGTTCATTTTGGCAACAGGGGAGAAGGTTTCAGTATAGTCAATGCCTTCAACTTGTGAAAAACCCTTAGCAACAAGACGAGCTTTATGTTTATCAACTTTCCCATCTGGTCCATACTTGGTTCTGTAAACCCATTTGCATGTAACAAGTTTTCATCCCTTTGTAAAGGAACAAGATCCCATGTATCGTTTGCCAATAATGAATGATATTCTTCATTCATAGCTGTGTCCCAATCTGGATGGCCTGAAGCTTCTGCAAAGGTGTCCGGATCATAATTCACTGAGACTTGAGCAAGTAAAGAATAGGCTCTTTCGAACTGAGAACGTGTACGATGTTGATCTATAGGATCACCGGCAAGATCACCTATTGCATCCCAAGTAGCACAGACCAATTTTGGAAGTAAAGGAGCTGAAGGAGGATCCTGAGAAGGTGGTGGAGGATTATCATCCTCGCTTTGATCATCTGAAGAGAAATATGTTCAAAAGTAGAAGAGATAGAGAGAGGTGGCACATTCGCTGAACTAGGCTCGTAGGCTGATATATTTTCATCAAACTTTACATCCCTTCTAATGATAACATTTTAGGACTTAAATGGAATAAGTCTATATACTTTAACATCTTTAGAATATCCAACAAAAATACATTTTTCACTCTTAGGTTCTAAAGCTTTATGTTTTTCATCCGGAATATGGGCCCATGCTTCACTTCCAAAAACACGAAAGTGACTCACATCTAGTTTAATTGAGCTCCATGCTTCTTCTCGAGTGATATTCTTTAAAACATTAGTAGGAGTGTGATTTATTATGTAATTTGCACAGTTAATTGCTTCTGCCCAATAATTAAGACTAAGTCCTTTAGATTGAAGCATACAATTAGGCATTTCCTTTAAGGTGCGATACTTCCTTTCAGCTACACCATTTTGTTGTGGAGTATATGGAATAGTATGTTGCATTTGAATTCCATTCTCAGTGTAAAAGTTGATGAAGTTATTTTTAACATATTCTCTGCCATTATCAGATCTTAGCTTAAGAATTTGATGTCCAGATTGTTTTTCAACAAAGGCCTTAAAGGCCAAGAACATGTTAAATGCTTCACTCTTGAGTTTTAAGAAGTATACCCAAGTGCATCTGGAGAAATCATCAATGAAAGTTAAGAAATAATTGTAGCTAGAGAAGGAAACAACTAGAAGTGGACCACATAAATCACTATGCACAAGCTATAAAGGGGCTGAGGCGTGCCAAGAGGCACGTTTTTCAAAATTGTCCCGATGATGTTTTCCAAGTACACATCCAAAACAAACACCATCTCTACAAGATACCATTGGAAGACCTGTCACCATATTTTCTTTACATAGATTCTGAAGGGAGCGATAGTTTAAGTGACCAAATTGCTCATGCCAAAGTTTGCTCACTTCA
>APFE030656948.1:193982-239491 GCA_000404065.3 Pinus taeda
CTTTCTTAGAAGAGTTTCCAAGATTAAGAAGACCAAGGTGTAAGAGTTTTTCTTGTTTTCTTATTAAAGAATCACAAAAAGAATCAAAGGAAGGTGGCTTGCAGGTTTGTCCTTGAGAAATGAAGGCTTCTCTTGTAGAATGGAAGGTGGAAACAAACACAGAGTAGGCTGGTCCCAACTTAGTAAGAATGGAATAGATAAGGTTATTATCTTCTTTCTTAACCTTAACGGCTTCGAAGAGAAGTCTAAGGGTCTTGAACTTGGACAAAAAATCTTCAATGCAAGAAAAATTAATGGGGTCCAATATAAGCAACTCATTTTCAAGTTGATGGGCTCGAAGTTCATTTTTTATTCCAAAAACTTTACTAATCTGCTTCATTGCTTCATCAGGAGTATCAAGTTCTGTAATATGGAATCTAAGATTTGGAGAAATAGACATTCCTATCAACCCACGTGCTTGATCTTTCCTCTTTTCCCATTTAGCTACCTTATCTTCATCTTTCGGTTTGGTTTTTTGGCCTGAGGCTATTCTGTAAAGACCTTTACTTCTAAGCAAATCCACAATGTAGGACCACCATTGGAAGTAGTTGGTGTTGTCAAGAATAACTTGGCATGGACTTTCCATTTTAACAAAAACTGAAGCTATATATGCTAAAACTAAGTGTTCCAATGGAAAGATCTGGGAAAATTAGGCTGGTTCAAAAAAAACGGCTCTAAAAACGGCTTCCGGATGAAGAAGTTATGGCTTTTTGAAGATAAATTGATGAAGGTGCCAACGAAGTACGGGAATGTGCGGAAATGAAAAAAAACGCCCCTTTTCCAAAAAAAATGAGATTTGAACCCAAGACCTCTACTCTCATAAATTAGCTTTGAACCAAGTGAGCTAAACAAAAAGTCTGAGAGAGAAAGAGAGAGAGAGGGGGGGCTTTTTTTTTTTTAGTCATTGAAGCTTTGGGTTGCGTGCTTGCTTGAGAAGAGCTCTTTTTTCCTACAAAACAAAAAACACAAAACCCAACACAGACATACAAAAAAAAAAACCTTACGGCTTAAAGTTAGCTTTACTCGGAAACTAAATATTTTTCTCAATGTTTCTGATTTTCTGAGATCACACTAAGGCGCAGCGGAAAAGAGCATATGCATGAGAAAAATCCTTCCTCTCTATTTTTTATTTCCCCAAATCGCACAAAGTCATAGGGCAAAGAGCATATGCATAAATGAAAGGTATAGATCCGGTAATAAAAAAGAAGCTAAATAAACCGAAATAATAAATAGAGAGAAAATAACTAGAAACTACAAAAAACATTGTATACCTCCAGATTTTAAAAATGACGTAGCTAGGGTTACCATAAACCTTTTCGCATGAAACAAAAGGGCTCCTCACTAGAACAGATGCTCCTAATACAACAGAGCAATCCTCTCAGCCTGAAAAAAGTTAGAAATAATAGATCTAGGAAACGACAGTCGGATGCAGTTCTACTGGCTTCATATTTGGATCACCAACGGACGCAGCCCTCAAATAGCTTTGATACCATGTAGGAATTTACAGGGTAAGTTCCTCAGACAGAACACCAAAGGACACCTCTCACAAATAGATCACAGATCAATACACCAGTATTTTTGACGTGGTTAAAAACCTCAAAGAGGGAAACAGTCCACGGCTTGAGCCAATGCAGCCACTTCAGGCAATTTATTAATAAAAGAATGAAAATTTACATAAGCTTCTCTCATGAATAGTTAACCTACAAATGACCCTCCATGCTCTTTAAATAGAGATAATGGACCAATCGGGTGCTAAGCCACAGATCAAGTGTCGGTAATACCTAGGAGAGAATGAACTGTCGGATCACTACATATCGTGACCGTCGGATTATAAGTTACAAAAGTACGTAGTAAAGTAACACACTTTACCTAACTCTATATTAGACCAAGTTATACTTAACTATTTCCTATGTGTCAGAATATCCTAACACAACGGATATTTAGTACTTGCACACTTGCACATCATGGCCTAATGATGTTCTCCTCCTTATATAGTTTTAGGCTTCTCTCAATACCATGGACTAAAACCACTTAGGACCAATACCTTGGACCCAATACCTAGGGTTAATACCTTAGACCAAATACCTTTGACCAATATTATCGATCAAAATACCGTGGACCAAATACCATGAACCAAAACTTAGTTTTCAACATGTACGCGCCTTTCCTTCTATGAAAGTGTGTGTGTACATTATACGCTCCTTTTGATCTATCAGCCTACGTGTATACACTCCTTTGTCACAGTGACCTTGCATATACCTCTCTTTGATCATTAATTCTTTTCTATTGACCTGATGCACTGTGATCTATCATCTGAGTGAGTTTCCATCAAGGACAATGCCTGAATCATAATTCCCACAATCTCCCCCTTTGGACATGATGGCAACAATCACACCAAGTCACTCTTCCCATTTGACATAAGGGAAAGGTGCAGACTAAGATATTATCTCCCTTTCATATACATTATCCTATCCATGATCCCCCTCAGTACACACTGAAATCTCTGATTGAGTTCCCCCTTTGTACATTGTAAGATGTACCAATCCATCCATGCTCCCCCTGAGCACATGCAGAGTCTGCAAAAATATTTTTCAAAAGAATAACATGACTCTACAACTCAACTAAGTGAGTATGACCTTTCTATCATCAATGATTCATATATACATCAATCTACCAACCAAGTGGGGATGCACCAATTGTTTATACATGACTGGCATAGAAATTATTACATCATTCTTCCCATGCATAGTGGGGTTACAATTTAGGTCTTTGGATGACCTTTACATCAAATGATATACATGACTCTTATAACAAGGACCAGCAATCTAAGCAAAACCATGATAGTCATCAACAACTATCATACACCATATATGATCTACACTATAAGCATCTATTGACATTATCCAGACCTGTAACCTACAATACCATTCTTTTGGCCAACCAACAATAATATTCCACTTAAGTGATCATCCTTGAATCTGATTTGAATACCAACAATGTGACCCTAAGTATCATTTGAGATAGCAAGATGTATTATTTAACCACATAAGAATCATCACCAAAGACTTCTAACGATAATGGCAATAATGCATTATTCGAAGCATATGCTCCCCCTGAACCTACTCCATCTGTTCACTATCAGATCTGATCATGCATATATCAGCAAGAAGTATCAAGGCATCATCATCAATTAGATATACATCAAGTTAACTTGTGAGGATCAAAAGAACTTCTAAATAACATCTTATGAGTACCAACACATTTCCACACATCATCAGCAAACTATAACCACCATTAAATAGAGCAAATACTTTACTAAATCATATGAGACCCCTTTTCTTGAGTCTGCCCCATTGATTTTCTTCAAACTAAAATATACGTGACTGTGTAGCTTCAAATTCACATATACACGTGACTTATCTTCATGAAACTTGCATATGATATTTAGAACACTGAGGTTCCAGACTTTCAGCTCCCTTTGAGTATGTCATGTCTGTATACTCTGCTGTGCCACATATTTCTGACTATACTTCCTTTTTCTTCCATATCTTCAACTGTGATGATGTTTTCTCCTTTTGGTGTGGTGCCCAGACTCTTCTCCTGCATTCCTTTGCTATACATCCAGACTTATCACAAACATAACATCTTACATGTTTCATATTCCTTCTATAGCAGTCAATGGCTTTGTGACTAAACATATTGCAAGGAAAACAATATCCCTTAAAGTACCTAGAATGTGATGATCTTTCTATGTGACAGTCTTGAACTAGGCTACTTCAGTATTTGGCTACAACATGTCCAAATTTATGACATATAAAGTATTCAACATTATTCATCAGAGGAAATAACTGTCTATCACTTCCACAAATAGGAGTAAAGGATTTTCTTTGAAGATTTTATTTCCTTGGTTGTTGATGGGGTTGACCTCTCATCTCCTTGATCATTTCAGATTTTGCATTAGAGGTGCTTGGCTCACCTTGTGAGCTAGATTGACCTTCAACAAATTCATAAAAACCAAGACTAGTTTTGATGGTAGGTGACCTTTGACTACAAAGAATATCATCCAAAATCTTAGTATTGTCTTGAAATCATAATAGTTTATCCTTTTCTTCTAATTTACCTTTCAATATATTTACCTCAACCTGATGTCATTCCTCCTTTTCCAGATATTGCTTCTTCAATATTCATTCAAACTTTCTTCCCTCTTCCACTTGTTGCCTTAGTTTGAGAATCTCATTTTCTTGTTCATCATTCTGCTCCTGCAGCATTTGATGTACTATGAAGACACACTCGAGCTGAGCTTTTAATCTAGTAACTTCTTCTTTCAGCGCACTCTCCCTTTTGTTAAATAGATCTTGTTGATCTATGATTTTATTTGATGCGTCATTTGCTTGTTCATCTTAAATCTGAGTTGATTCAAAATCTGAATACTTGCTTCCACCTAATGACAGGTTGTCATTGTTCCTTTGAGTTTTCTTCTTCTTCTGACGCGCTTTCTTTCCCATTTTTCTATGGATCTTCTTCAAACGATCAAGCTTCTAGCAAAGGACCTGCTCTGATACCAATTGTTGGAAATAATACTGAGAGGGGGGGTGAATTAGTATTAGAAAATCAATAAATTTTTATTTCCATAATCATATTCATATACTCTACCTTCGTTAAGGGGACTTGCATGTACACGTAATTGTGTTTAATGCAACTAGTGTATATCCAGTAATCTTATGATTCAATTAATTTATCATACCTTGATCTTTTATCAGTGCATCATAACTTCATTGAGATTATAAAAAGTAAGCAGGTGCAGTAAAATAGAATAGATCATCACACATAAGAAACACACATGAACACCATGGTATAAGGTGGAAACCCAATGCGGGACAAAAACCACTTGTTGTCGTCCTCCTTTAATATAATAAAAAATTGTTTACAATCTTGTACTGGTGCAGACTCATAACAATATGTAGGCACCCACCTATAGAATACTACAACCTTCTCTCATTCTCTAGTGACTACTGGAAGGGAGCTATGACCCACTAGCTCTTGTACTAGTCGTTATGTTCACTACTACGTAGGTGCCAGCTTACTGAAGGCTACAACCTTCACTTATTTTCCAGTTGCTACTGGAAGGGAGCTACAAGCCCCTAGCTCTTGTACAAGCTGATATGTTTACTATTATGTAGGTGCTAGCCTATAGAAGGCTATGACCTTCTCTCTTCCTCTAGGGACCATGTTTCATAAATTATTAGACTGAACACTCTTGAATCACAACACCATAATCTAAACACAACATTTCATCCAATTTTCATACTAGACCCATCAACAACATTGAAGCACAAAATAAATCACCACTACAATGCAACCATCAACTACATCAGCATAATCAATCTCTGAATCACCCAACACTGAATCACTGCAACCCTGTCATCAAAACATAGTCACCATAACACAGAATTCTGCAACAACCACTATAACCAACAACAACCTCAACTATCATACTTAATACTATATATGTGACTCTGATGAACTAAACCTACATGTATACGTGTTTTTCCAAAGAGAACCCATTTACAGATCTACAAATATTTAGTCATAACTTTGCACCTATGCCAAACATCAGTCATACCTAGATCATAACATTTATACTATAAAATATGCATCAGTAATTTAGATCTAGACTATCCATGATAAGCCACATAATAATAATACATTCCAAGCCTTAAGATCCCAATCCATCGTCTGTCATCATCCACATAGGTGCATCCTTATTTCAAATCAAGCAAAGCATCACAAACCCATAACTTGCATACTGTATCTCACCGTTCATTATATATTCAATACTTGCACACTTGCACATCATGGCCTAATGATCTTCTCCTCCTTATACAGTTTTTGGCTTCTCTCAATATCATGGACCAAAACCACTTAAGACCAATACCTTAGACCCAATACCTAGGGTCAATACCTCGGACCAAATACCTTTGACCAATACCATTGATCAAAATACCATGGACCAAATACCACAGACCAAAAGTTAGTTTTCAACATGGACACGCCTTTCCTTCTGTGAAAGTGCGTGTGTACGATATATGCTCCTTTGTCATGATGAACCTACGTGTACCTCTCTCTGATCACTAACTCCTAGCTATTTACGTATTGCACTATGATCTATCATTTGAGTGAGTTGCCATCAAGGACAACACCTGAATCATAATGCCAACATTTCCTTGTTATATATTAAAAAATAAATACTTAACTAGCTATAAAGATATTTTTTATAAACTATTAATAAAATGTGGATTAGTTAAATATATTTTTATAAACTATTAATGAAATGTGGAAAATTATATGGTGAAACAATTTGGATTTCGATGTGTTTCCCAATAACTTATGTTTCATTAGTATATTATAATCTTTGAAAGAAGATTATGTATTTTTGATAACATTGAGAGGTTTTCTATCACATTTATTTTGATTAGAGAAATATTAGTATTATTGCATTGTTTTTTAACTATGAAAAATGGTTGGTTGTTAAATAAAATAAAAAAATTAATTATTAGAAAAATAAAAATAAAAAGTAGTTGGAAAAATTAAAAAGTATGATGATGATGATGATGATTAATGCGGTCTATTATATCTCAAGAAAAGAAAATGAATCTAATTGTGATTCTTCAAAATCTTGTTTCTCTGATAAAAAAGAAGAGAAAGAAGTGCTCCAAGATCTCTATAGTTGGGTTGAGTTAATAAGTCAAGAAGATTGGAAGTGTGGCAAATGTCAGTGAATTGAGAGCAGATGTAAGTAAGAGTTGGGTTGACTAAAAATAAGTGTTTTTCATCTTCCACCTTCTTAGTATCACAAGTCTAACAGATTCGATCATCCTAAGAAGCCTTGGGAGAAGAACACCACCCAATTTCACTTTGAAGCTCATGAGAATTAGTTCTTATCCTAGCGAGGTTCATTTTTTTCTTAGTGTTGGTCAACACAGAGAGAAATTTTACTTATCAAGGGTGGGGTTGACTACCTCCTTGTAGTGTATGGGCTTCCTTTTACCCTCCAGCACCTTATCATCTCACAACTTATCCTTAAAATTAGAGGTAATAGTATCTTTGACATTATCCTTGCTTCCCATGATGACCTCCTCAATCCCCTAATGGTTGAGCCAAGATTGGGCATCCTTATGCCACCCGTGTTTGAGGTGAAGGTGGGGGTTTTGACTAAAGTTAGAAGCAATTTTTGGGAGCCTCATGGATTCCATGTTCTAAAGCTTCTTATACGTTAGATATCTAAACACAATCGTACTTTCAATGGAGGACATGCTAACTTCGATCAAGAGTACAGGGTAGGGAGTATTTCCCTCCATATTTAGGTTGTAGGTTATGAAATTCTTTTGAATCATATCAATCTTTCCCCATGACTCTCTAGATATACTGCAACCCCAAACTTCACATCTGTATAAGACAACAGGTGTGATGAGAGTCTCAAAGAGGAACATTTTTTTGATCCAAATGCAAAAAATCGACTAACTTGCAATTGTTTTCAAACTCATAATAAGCTTTCCAACCTCCGATAATCCTTTTCTCCATGCTATAAGTCCAGTTGAGCTGATGAGAAAAGTGAATAACCAAATACTTGTAAGAAGAAACCTACTCTAAACAATGGTTATCATAGATGAAATTACCATGGGTGATCTTTCTTGATTTAATGATCATGACTTTAGTCTTGTTGGTATTAACTGTTATCTTGGAGCAATAGACATGGAGAGTCTTAAGCTGCTTGTCTAGGTCATCATGGAGAACAATATCAGAAGCATATAGGAGAAGAGTAATGATTATACCATCAAGCTCAATGTGTTTGTAGCTTCTAGTTTCGAGAGACACCTCAAGCTGATCGATGCAAATTCTAAAAAGCGTATAATATAGGGGACACACTTGCTTAACCAAGATATTACATTTAATATCTTTATACCACCCTTTTTTGGTCTAAGCTTGGCAATGACAGTCTCATAGACCTGGATCACAACAATCCATTTCAGGAAGAAGCATGATATCTTCAATTCTCTCCTAGAGCTTGTCTCGAGGAACAATGTCGAAACCTTTTCTAAAGTTCAAAAAACAACAGAAGAGACCAAATTTACTATTGTAACATTCCTCTGCAATGATCGTGAGGGAGACAAGATAGTTAATAGTTAAGTGATGTCTCCTAAAACCAGCATTCACTTTAGCTCTTTTACCATGATTTTCAAGCCAAAGGCTAGGCTTCTTTTCCAAAATGATCCCATATAGCTTGGCTAGGATGTGGCTAATCATAATGGTTTTGTAGTTAGATGGAACACATTCGTCCCCACTCTTAAAGATAGACACAATAAGGCTTTGCATCCAAATCTTAGAGAGGCCATGTTGTGCAACCAAATTGAGAAGCTTGTGGAGATGAGGAATGAGGATAGGTATTCCCATTTTAAAGATCTCAGCTTGATATCCTTCAATATCTTTAGCTTTCCCATTTGCGAGCTTATTAATATGAAACTCAATGTCTTCTAGGGAAAATATATATTCCTTAATAGGAGTGTTTAGGATGGTGCCCATGGTGTCCGAAGAGTCATACAGCTTCCTATGATAGTTGTCCCATTTTCTAGGGTGATATAATGAGTGTCTTTAGTTTTACGAACAAGCACATTCTATCAAAACTTTATGGGCACAACTTTAGAGAGGCGGAGAAGATGCTCTTGTCTCTTGTTAATATATGACCTCTTCTTCCTCATGATAAGAGATTTGTATATACTTATATTCTGAAGCTTAATCAACTATAATAAAACAATATTTCATACTTCGAGTAAAAACAAAAATAATATTTAAAACTTAAATAAAAATAACACTTTATTATATCATTTTAAAGAACACCATCAATTAAAATACCAACTTACGTTGGCAATGGACCTCTTTATAGAAATCCATAAGATAATCATATAAAAGGGAAAAGTATGAGTGATCACATCTGTTTAGAGGAAAAAAAAAAAAAAAATAAATATATAAATATAACAATATACATATATACTACATATATATACGTATATATATATATATATATAATATACACACACACACACAACACACACACACACAAACACAACACACACACACATTTATATATATAATATATATTATCAATCATTGGAACAATTAAGACCAAATATAAAGTTTTATATTTGAGATAACTAGTTTTATTTTATTGAATCACTAGATATAATTATTTGCACCTTATTTTGAAGATAGTGATATTGAACCATTAGAGAAATTTTGAAGTCTAAAATGAGCCTCAAAACAAAAATGTACAAACAAAATCAACCTTGTAAGAACCAGACGAATTTAATATGATGATGTCAATAATGAAAGAAGATTCACCATTTTTGAAGTATAAAGGTAAAAGGATATAAAAAAACTACTTTTTCAACTCCTATTTTCAACTTATCTCCATTAGGTTTTGCTCAAATTTCTCATTGTAACACTATTGGAACATGAATTTTATTCTTCATCCAAGGAGTACCCATGTTGCATATTTCCGATATACCTCGCTACATGAAAAATGAGAAATACATGATTGCAATCACATTTTTTCATGTATTGCTCATTGTTCATATAGCAAGGTCCATAGAAAATATGAAACATAGATACTCGTTGAATGAAAAATTAAATTTCGCATCCAAAGTGTGCTCTTGCTTGAAATTTGAGTAAAATTGTAGAGAGATAAGTTAAAAATATGAGTCGAAAAAATACTTTTTTCTTTTCTTCCCTCTAAAAATTGATGATGTAATCTAATCTTAATTTATTGTTTCCACTATTATTTTATAATATTCCTTAAGATGCCCGTTTTAGACCTCAAAATTTCTCTAATTAATAAAATATAAACTTGTAAATTTATTATTCATAAAAGATATTAATTATTCTCAATTTGGCGTAGATTGTAAAAAGGTTGGTTGTTGTAAAGATTTTATACGAAGCAATTCAATATTTGGTTAAAGTTATTGACATCATCCCTTTTCACCTTGTAGATTATAATGTTAAATAAATAAAAAGTATAAGTTTGGTCCTTTTTATTTGACTGAAGTTATTTACATCATCCTGTTTTATCTTGTAGATTATAATGTTAAATAAATAAAAAATATAAGTTCGGTTATGATCCGGGTCCAGGTGTGACAAAAAACCCTTCCGAGACCTTTTACTTTTGTGATGTGTTAAATTACATTTTGAAAAGAACATAAATGAATATATATGCATGCTATAAAGAAGAGGAATACGACAATCATCAACACATGAAAGCATAAGCCATTGATAATGGAGTTCGTCTAGAAGCGACTACGTCTTCGGGCCCCAGTGTAAAGATGGTATAAGCTACTACATTAAGTGTTGTCAGTAGGGATTATGTACATAAGAGGTCATTTCACTATCATACAAGGAAAATTCCCTCATGTAGGAGTTGCTCCAAGAGATGTCCACTACAAGAATTCTCAGTCACAAACTCCTATCAGTATGACACAAAAGTAATGCATGATGATCATCCCACCAACATGGCATAAAAGCAATCTCAATGCAAACATACATGGTGAAAAACCAATTGTTGATTAACATATTGACCTTGAAAAAAGAGCGATGGCGGGCGGGCGGGCTAGGGTTTTTGCGTATCAGCATTTGTGACAGGCCTGGAACACCACAAACTCAAACTGGCAGCATTGTTTCGAAAGGGGCAACTGTTGTCGGACTGGATGGGAGCAGAGGGGTCCAGTGGGACCCCATCGTTTAAGCAGGTTATCCTGCAGAAACAACAACAGAACATGAAAGAAGGAGTCAGAATAGAGGGATTGAACAGCACGATGCAGAACAGTAGGAAAAAAAAGGATAAGACACCAATGATGTCTGACAAGACAGAAAATACCACAGAAGACAGGAATACAGACAAGCAGAACCGTGCAGGCACTCAAGACAAAACATATGCAAAGTCTCAGCCCTCAGAAAATGAGGACGAAGGACCGAAAGAAGACAAAGAGCCAAAAAACAAAATCAAGGTCCAACCGGAGAAGGAGGGGGAGTCCAGCGCGAACCCCAACAGAACCCCAGTGAACAGCAGTGCATGTAAGCCAAAGAAAAAAGACAGCCTACGGGTGACAATCACTTACCCTAAAATCCAGGCCTATAGGAAGCACATGGCTGAACATGCCATCATTTGTAAATTTATGGGAATCTGGCCATCTGAGAGGACTCTGTGCCAATGGATAAGACAGCAGTGGAAGCCGAAAGGAGATGTGCAGTTACATCTGGGGGCCAAAGGATTCTTCACAGTAGTCTTTACAAGTCTAGAAGATAAAGACAGAGTGTTCGAAGGTGGCCCTTATTTCCTAGCAGCAGCAGGCTTATATTTGAGACCTTGGAAGCCGAACTTCGTCCTGGAAAAGGAATCCTTCACTCAAGTTCCGGTTTGGATCAGACTCTTCTCTCTCCCGGTAGATTATTGGGGATTGAATGCCTTAAAGCAAATAGGGGATAAGTTAGGAACGTTTGTCAAAGCATCGGAGGCAACCATGTAGGAAAGATATACCACCTATGCTAGAATCTGTGTGGAGCTGGATGTGTTAGGAGCACTACATGAAGGTTTGTGGATGGAGTACAGGGATGAGGAATAATTTCAAGCTTTAGACTATGAGAAAATACCTTTCAGATGTCGGAAATGCCATGAGCATGGACATCTGGTAAGGGACTGTCCATTGAACAGAAAGGAGGCAGAAGAAGACAAAACACAGAACAACAAAGACAGGAACAACTTTACCATACCAAAGAACAGGCAGTGTGCCAATAGAAGAAGGAATACTAAAGGAAACACAGGAAAAAACTACTTCAGTAACCCCTTTGAGATCCTAGACCTGGAGACTGATTCGGAGGAAAAGAAGAACACACCTAATGGGGAGGCAGGGAAAGAAGGACAGGAAAAACTCACAGGGGAAGGTACTGAGGAAGGAGCTTTCAATGGTGAAATCCACATGCAGGATAGAACAGCAAAAACGGACGAAGAAATAGAGATGTTAACTAGTGAAGCAGGGAGTGAGGATTTGGAGCTCGAAGATACCTTATCCATGGAAGGCATGGACCTCACGACGCTCGTAGAAAGATGGAGAGCCAAAGGGATGGAAGCAGTACCGGAGGAAGAAATCAGGAAGGTCAATGACCTCTTCATAGCACGGAAGAAGGTAGTAATAGAGAAACAGAAGAACAAGTTAGGCATAATCAAAGGAAGCATCCCACACTACAAAGCAATACTGGGAAAAACCTCTGGCTCGAGGCACAAATGTCGTAGAGGCCGCAAGTCAAGCGGAGAACACCTGCAGGAGCTTGGAGAGATGTTGATCAACGCAGGTAAGATAAAGCAGCTAAGTGATTATCCGTCCTTCCCAAAAATTGTTTAAATATGAAGATTGTATCTTGGAATGCAAGAGGGATAAACAGCCAAGCCAAACAAAGGCTTTTGAAGAGGCAAATGCAAAAAAACAACCCGGATATGTTGTTTCTACAAGAGACCAAATGCAACAGAGCTCTCATAGAAAAGCTACGAGTTAAGTTAGGAAGAAATTTTGAAGTCTTAGAGATCGAAAGCAAAGGGTGTGAAGGAGGCTTAGCAACCTTCTGGGACACAAGGAGATACCAGATCCTCACAGCTGAAGCAAGAAAGAACTACTTAGCACTAGAAGTGCAACCTACAAGTAATTCTACATCTTTCCTATGCATCAATGTCTATAGTCCTCAGAAATTAGAAGACAAGATAAGTTTCCTAGCGTCTTTAACCAATTTTATAGAAAGGCACCCTGATGCTAAGTTCATTTTGGGGGGAGATTTCAACATGATCACTTCCCTCCTGGAGAAAAAAGGAGGCCTTAGGAAACTAAACAGGGATGAGGAGGTCTTCATAAGTTTCATTGATAATGCAAGATTGGTAGATGTTTACCCTAAAAATGGTAAGTTTACTTGGAACAACCAAAGGGGGGGCGAAAGGTTAATATCCTCCGGATTGGATCGTTTCTTAGTCTCGGAGAGCTTAATATTAGATGGAAGGGTAGTTGAGTCGAACATCCTCCCAAGCAAAGGGTCGGACCACTAGCCGATCTCTCTAGCTGTTGAGCTTCAGGGTACCCCTAGTAACAAACCCTTCAGGTTCGAAAAGTTCTGGATAGAACACCCTAACTTCCTCACTATGGTGGAAAAATGGTGGTCAGAGCCTTTAGCTGAAGAAGGGTCCAAAATGTTCAATCTGCAAAAGAAACTAAAAAACATCAAAATGAGATTAAAGGACTGGAACAAAACAATTTTTGGAAATATATTTCAGGAGAAAGCTATCATCGAACACAAGCTGGAAGAAATTCACAAGGACGGGGCGGCAGGCTGCAGAAATGAGGAAACCTGTGAACAAGAAAAAGAGCTTACTCAACAATGGCACAATAGATGTAAGCAGGAAGAATCTTTATAGAAGCAGAAATCAAGAGTCCTTTGGTTGAAGGAAGGGGAGCAAAATACCAAATTTTTCCACAGATCAGTCATGGACTACAGAAGTGCCAATAAAATCCTAGAACTAAAAAATAGTGAGGGTGAACTCCTTAGGAATCACAACAAGATATCAGCCTCACTAACGGATAACTTTAGCCTCATAGTGCAAGAACCAGAGATCAACAGAGAGGCAACCATCAAAGAAATAACTAATGCCATACCCAAACCAATCACAGAGGAGCAGAATTGGGCCCTAAGAAGAACAATCACTATTGAAGAGGTCGAGGAGGTAGTTATGAGTATGCCCAGCGACAAAGCTCCTGGTCAGGATGGGTTCACCATTAACTTCTATAAAGCCTACTGGAGCATTGTAAAGCAAGACATATGGGAGATCGTGGAAGACTCAAGACGATCCAAAATGATCCTAAAATATCTAAACTCAACCTTCATTGCTCTTGTACCCAAAGTGGAGGAAGCTAATACACCAGAAAAGTTCAGACCCATAGCCCTCTGCAATGTCATCTACAAGATCATATCAAAAGTCATAGCCAACAGGCTGAAGGTGATCCTCCCTAGCATCATCTCGCAAGAACAGTCTGGCTACGTGGAAGGAAGGCAGATTCTAGATAATATTTTGCTTGCCCAGGAAATGATTCACTCTCTTCATTCGCGGAAGGAAGCAGGAATGCTCATGCAGTTAGATCTTTCCAAAGCTTATGACAAGGTAAGTTGGTCTTACCTGGAAGCAGTTTTAGAGGCTTTTGGTTTCAGTAAACAATGGATCAAATGGGTTTTAGCCCTCATTAAATCTCCTAGATACTCTATCCTTGTGAATGGAGCCCCCTCTATTCCCTTCAGCCCTTCCAGAGGCATCAGACAGGGGGACCCTCTATCCCCTTTCTTGTTTGTCATTCTAATGGAGGGCCTAAGCAGAGTAATTGCAAAGAAAAAAGCAGAAGGTCAAATTAGAGGTCTGCAACCTATCAGATCTAGTCCAGCCACTACTCATCAACAGTTTGTGGATGATACCATGTTACATGGTACCCCTACAGTAAAAGAAGCTTTCGCTTATAGAGACATTCTTAATCTTTTTAGCAAAGCTTCAGGAATGGAGATAAATTTTTCCAAATCCACCATATTCTTCTTCAACACGCATCAGGCTATCCAATCTCATCTATCTAGGCTGCTGGGGTTTAAAATTGGCTCCTTACCTTCAAGATATCTTGGTGCCCCCCTGACTCTCAAACCATGGCAAAAGGTTCACTGGGAGAAAGTCCTAGCCAGTATGGAGAGGAAATGCAGACATTGGACTAACAGGGCTCTGAATTTTACAGGTAGATTAATTCTAACAAAAGCGGTCTTGTAGGCTATCCCTCAGTATATGATTTCAATTTTGCCTGCTCCGAAAGGAATCCTAGATCAAATGAGAAGCATCCAACGCTCCTTCTTATGGAGTGGAAACAGTGAAAAGAAGAAATGGTCGCTGGTTGCCTGGAAAAAACTGTGTAAACCTAAGGATAGGGGGGTCTAAACTTGGTTGATCCCTCAGTGGTTAACAGAATCTGCGGAGCCAAAATATGGTGGAAGTGGATCTCGGACACGAGGCTACCTTGAGCCATTCTGTGGAAGGAAAAGTATAGGCCAAATAGCTCCAATCTAGAACTAATAAGAATGCAGGACACCCCCAACGGATCACCAATATGGAATCATGCCCAAGCCAACAGAAGTATTGTCCAGGACTATAGCTTCTGGGAGATAAGAAATGGAACTGAAGCACTCTTCTGGGGGGATGCCTGGCAGTAGTCCTCGAAACTGGATACCCCTCAACTCTAACCATTGAAGCAACACACTCAAAATGAGGGCAAATTCAAAGTCAACCAATACTGGAACCCAACCAGTGAAGACCCGGAGTGGAGGGAATGGACTATATTCAACTCTACCCACAACGAAGACATTCGGGATACCATTCAAGCTTTAAATCAACAAATCCTCAAAAGAAAAATTCGAATGGCTGCTGAAAATGATAAGTTTAGATGGGGACTGAAAGGCAACGGTGATTTCTCCCTAAAAGAAGCAAGGAGCATCATAGAGAGGGAAGAACAGCCTGATATTATGCCCTGGGCCGATAAAGTTTGGGACAATCTTCAATGGCCGAAAATTAGAACTTTTCTATGGCTTCTTATGCAGAAGAAAACTCTAACATGGGAAAACTTATTGAAAAAAGGGTTCAGGGGACCTTCTAGATGTCCTATGTGCCTGAAGGAGGCAGAAACAATGAATCATCTTTTTAATTCCTGTGATTGGGCGTCCCAGCTTTGGCACTGGATGGAAGAAATTCTGGAAGCGTCTGGTCGGAACAGGGACTCCATTCAGGAGACCATCATCAACTGGAGGAGAAACTTTTCTAGAATTCAGAGAGTGGATAGTATATGGAAATGCACCCCGGGCTTTATAGCATGGAAAATATGGAAAGAGAGAAATCGAAGAATATTCACGGAGGAAGTCAAACACATAGAATTTGCAAAACATTCTATAACAATTAACATCAGACAGCTAATACAGGCAAAATGCAAAGTAGATTCGAATGAAAAACCCATGGATCAGGACTTACGCATATTAAAGAGGTTTCAATTAGAGGCCTCCAGCAATCAATCAACGTGGGGAAACAGAGCACAACCCTCATCACAAATTCACAGATGGCAATGCCCACCAGAGGGCGACCTAAAATTGAATTTTGACGGGGCTTCGAGGGGCGACCCAGGCATAGCAGGTATCGGAGGCGCCATTCGGAATCAAAATGGAGACATAATCCATATTTATTGCAGGGCGCTAGGAGAATGCACAAACAATGAAGCAGAGTTTGCTGCGCTTGAGCAAGGATTAAAGATTCTAAGAACCATCAGACAAGGAAATGTCATAGTGGAGGGGGATTCTTCCTTCACCATCTCGGCAGCTAAACGCCTTCAAGCAGGCACAAAAGACAGTAAGGCCACCAAACATTGGAGACTGGCTAAGGAAATTGAAAGTATAGCGGAGATGATGGTAGAAATGAGAGGCATAGTTTTCCAATCAGTAAGAAGAAAGGCGAATGGGTTGGCAGACTTTTTGGCAAACCACGGTGCTGACAACCCGAACATAATCACGAACAGTTGTTGGCAAGAGGTAGACTGCCCAATCCTCAAGGTGACATGTGCACAGCTGGCAGAGAAGGATTCAAACGAAGCGGATCCAACCTAGCTGGTGACGGCTTCGGGTTACGGCACCGGAATTTTGATGAAACCGGTAAAAGCAGTAATAATCACCAAAGCAACGGAATGACAGGACTTCTCGGGAGGTGGATCTCCTGGCAGCGGCAGGCCAGCCAGACGATTGATCATTACAGATCGAGCCACAGAACTTATAGCATCAGCAATATCAAAATCAAGACACTTGGAAGGGATCCGTATAGAAAGACATCAATAACATTTATGTTGATTACAAAAGAGGCGGGGTGGATCGAGGCACAGCGTATGAAGAACCGATATGCAGGCAAACAGGGTATGTCAGATACAACTATCAACCATAGCAACCGATCAAACATACAGGACACCTGGCATAATACTAAATGGATTATGAGCAGCCACTTTCAATCTAATTCGACCTGCAACGGCCTTGCTTGTGTGAACCTCAATCAAATTTATTGCAACAGTGCTCCCACCTACAGCGGGATTAAGGCTAAACTCAGGAGGGTTCACAAACGAAAACACTATAAAGCAGAGGGTATTTTCCCTGTTTTCTCCACAGCTTCTCATAATAGTGTCGAGCACACATCCGTGAACGGTAATTGCATTAGTTGGGAGGAGCATAGAGAGACAGATATGGACGCGGGAGGATGCCGCTGTGCTGCTGCAAATCAGGACCTCCTAGAGGCGAAAAGAGGCTATGAGACCCGTGCAGCAACTAAGAACAAGCACAAGGTTGCTGAATTGGAGGCTAAGGTTAAGCAGGCGGAAGAAGGGCGCACGAAGGAGGAGATTGCAGAGGAGGTGGATTGGTTGAAGGATCCAGGAACCCCCTCGAAAAGGGCAACTCAGTTTGTTAGAACAAAGGCAGAGAGTTGGCGAACCAAGATGCTCATCGCCAAAGCTTTGGAATCGATTGAGAAGGAGAAGCAGCATATCGTGACTTAAGTGAACCTCACGGAGGCTCAGATGGAAAAAGTAATTGACTACAACAACTCGCTGGATGGCCGAATCACCACTGTGCATGAAGCCATTCAAACAGTCAACAGGAAGCTCACTCTGCTCATTAGGCTTCTGAGAGATACTGTCAACCTAGCTCCTGGCACTCCGCAGCCGGCCACAACTGAGGTGCAGGAGAACGAATCTTTGGAAGCCGTGCAAGCAAGGATGGGAAGTCACATGTGGCAGATGGGTCTAGACACCATCAGTCAAATGGGCAAGTTTATCTAGGGCAGTCCCTTTTGTTGTTTACTCCGGCTTTATCTATGTTTCGGCCTAAGTCTGTCTATGTTAATGTCATGAAATGTAATGTCTTGGTAGTCTCGGTTTATAGGAACAAGCTTAGCTCGAGCCACCCTGCGAGGTGTGCTTTTTGCAGTTTCTTTTTCTGAACTCTCTGAGCAGGTGATTGGTTATGGCTTATTGTTCATCCCTTCTTTCGATCTGCTACGACAGATTCTTTGTAGTATACTTTGTTATATAATATAAACTTCTGACTTACACAAAAAAAAAAAAAAAGAATGACAAATTAAATTTCGCATCCAACGTGTGCTCTTGCTTGAAATTTGAGTAAAATTGTAGGGAGATAAGTTAAAAATATGAGTCGAAAAAATACTTTTTTCTTTTCTTCCCTCTAAAAATTGATGATGTAATCTAATCTTAATTTATTGTTTCCACTATTATTTTATAATATTCCTTAGGATGCCCATTTTAGACCTCAAAATTTCTCTAATTAATAAAATATAAACTTGTAAATTTATTATTCATAAAAGATATTAATTATTCTCAATTTGGCATAGATTGTAAAAAGATTGGTTGTTGTAAAGATTTTATACAAAGCAATTAAATATTTGGTTAAAGTTATTGACATCATCCCTTTTCACCTTGTAGATTATAATGTTAAATAAATAAAAAGTATAAGTTTGGTCCTTTTTATTTGATTGAAGTTATTTACATCATCCTGTTTTATCTTGTAGATTATAATGTTAAATAAATAAAAAATATAAGTTCGGTTATGATCCGGGTCCAGGTGTGACAAAAAGCCCTTCCGAGACCTTTTACTTTTGTGATGAGTTAAATTACATTTTTAAAAGAACATAAATTAATATATATGCATGCTATAAAGAAGAGGAACACGACAATCATCAACACATGAAAGCATAAGCCATTGATAATGGAGTTCGTCTAGAAGGGACTACGTCTTCGGGCCCCAGTGTTAAGATGGTATAAGCTACTACATTAAGTGTTGTTAATAGGGATTATGTACATAAGAGGTCATGTCACTATCATACAAGGAAAATTCCCTCATGCAGGAGTTGCTCCAAGAGATGTCCACTACAAGAATTCTCAGTCACAAACTCCTATCAGTATGACACAAAAGTAATGCATGATGATCATCCCACCAACATGGCATAAAAGCAATCTCAATGCAAGCATACATGGTGAAAACATGAGCATCCCATCAACATGAAAACAAAGTGTTATCGAACAAAAAGTGAATCACGTAGATGATTCCACATCACATCTTGAAAACAAGTAAGAAACAAGATCGCACATTAACCATCAAATAGGGATCTATGCAACACAATGCATAGCAGAAGTAGTACATGAACACATTTCATATACCTGACATCCAGTGGCCATATGAAGAATGATGTCAAGCTACTGATGTTGGTCACACGTCGAATCTTGCGGTGTCGAATCTCATGGAAATGGCTGGTCGCACATGAATGTTGACACCTGCACTCGACTTAGAAAAGTGGCCAAAAAATAGAATGAGCAAAAGGAAAATCTAAATGCACCATTAGATTTGTGGTGTCAAATAGTGCAAAATCGACTGTCAAATTTCTGAATTCTGAGAAACTGAGAATCTGGGGCTCAAGAAATCTTTTAGATTCCCCTTAGATTCCTCAAAGATTCCCTCCTCCAGGTCCTCTAAAAATCTGGTGCTCAGATCAAAATTCTGACTGTGTCATCAAGTTATTTACGAAATTTTGAGAAAAATGAGTATGAAGCTGACTGCATTCTGACTGTAGTGAATTTCAGCATCCAAGGAATCTAGAAGATTCCCTCAAAGATTCTTGAAGATTCTCCTCCACTCGGAGCCTGCAAATCTGCTACTCAAAAGGATAATTTGACCTCATTTTTGGTGTCCAAGTAGGGGTGATTACCTACTTGATTCCGACATTAATCTTATCAATCCGAGTATGTATCCTTTCAAGGCAACACACAAGGTATATGCAGGGGTAGACACTTGATCTTTCCCAACCAAGGGTTAATGGTTTAAAATTAAAAACATAAATGAAAGATTAAGCAATTACGGACTGTAGAAATAATCACAAATAGTAAAGTACTATAAGAAGAACACAAACTAATGAATCACACACACAAGGACATGACACCTGATCAGAAGAGTGGGCCCAACTCTCTAATTAGGGCTACGTAGATGACTGAACCCCTGTTCACAGGATCAACTTGCATTTTATACACAGCAAGGGAGATTAAAATTCCTCCTGAAAACATAGCAACTACAAATACAAGGATATACATTGTTTGGAATGGTATCAACATCAGATGCCTAGGATAGTAGAACGACCCAAGAATAGTTTAGGGCATCTATTCTTCGAGCTATGCAACCTCCTACTGATCGATTGCTACCAGAACTGTTGCAATACACCGAGTTGAGGGTTCTTGTTCTCATGTTTTGGTCAAACACATAGTTTAGTGCTGCAAATAGATAGACTCCATGTGTTTTACTTCATAATTTAATTAAAATGTACGAATCAGACAGTAAAGGGGGGAATTTACCTTGTAAATTTAAAATAACAACATGGGTAAATGGGTGCAAATATTTCAAAAAGTGTAATGAAAATAGGCAGAAAGATGGCTCGATTTGGTACCCAACATCCCCCCTCAACCAACCTACTACATGTCCTCATCTAGTCTTCTGCTTTTGGAAATCTGGGTTCCGTAGATTGTATGTTAGATGAAGTTGGGCAAGATCATATTTCGTGGCCATTTTTGTCCCTAGAACTTTAAATCTGTCCGAGAGGACAATTTCCTTCCACCAATCCGTCAGGACGTCATAGGCTGGAGTATATTCATTAGTACACAACCAGAGAACAAGGAACTGAAACCGTAGCCCCATCCACCAGGACCCACATGTATGGACACATGCCACATACCTGGGCACCTTATTAAGTACACATGCAAAATTTGTAGCCCGAAAAGGTTCTCTTTCCCGAACGGTTGTTGGAGACATCATCCATCTTCTCTAACAGCAACTAAGGGCCTCTTTCTGAAATGTGGTGAATTTACTGACACAAATATCAAGACACCATTTTTGTGTCCCCACCATTCTATCTCTATTTTATCCAATCCTTACAAAGGTCCTGTGCTTATTGAACACTATGTCTACACTCTCATGCTCCCCTCCTACTATAAATGGCTTGGTAACTTGATTGGATTCAAAATTGTTACTAGACTTCTGCCAATGAATCTGGTTAAAAGCATAAGAGGTGAGGGCCCTCAAATGAATGTCACCCACATATGCAACCAGGTTGAAATCTCTATTTAGCCGCAGTAAGTACCCATGCAAGTACAATTCACACATCAAATGTTGTGTGGGTACATCGTGACTCCTCAAAATCTAGAGGAATTGCATACTATCCTCGATCTCATAGCTGACCTCATTCTTAATATTTTCCATGAAAAATAAAAGGAAACGTTCCTGCAAAAATAAGGAATAACAAGAAGCAAGGGGATGACATGCCATAACCTCTTGCACCAACTCGAACATTTGCTCCTTATCGACCTTCAGCTCTGCCGCTTTCTTCTCTAGTTGTTCTATCTTGAGTTGTTATTTTGCTTGCCATAACCTCATCACATCCATACACTCCACATATCCAAAAATTGTTGTTGAGGCCCTTTCCTCAGTCCATTTTTTTTTGCTTTTATATTGGGCCACAATAGACTTCTAGGACTGAATTTCAGCTATTAGGGCATACTCTTGATCTTCAAATAATTGGTCGATTGGGTCCATCTGAGTGTCGGCAGAGGTCATGACGATCTAATCTGTTTGGATTTCTGCATCATCCCAGATAGTTTTGGCATTTCTGACTTGCTGTTTGTGCTTCCTTAATTGCCTTTGCATTTTATTCACCTTCTTTCTCACCTTCCTCACTTCCATTTTGACCCTCATCATTTCCATGAACTGCAGCTAGTACTATTGTTTCATCGAAAGCCTTCATTGTTTGCACAACTCTATCCACTCTTGTTTAACATATATTTCCTCAACCGAAGGCAAATCACCTGAAACATCTTTTGTTGTGTCGACTGGGGGATTTTCCTTCCCTACTTGCTCTTCATGCTCAATATCCCCCTCCCCTGGTTGTATTGTTGGCTCAGTCATTGGAACCATTTCACTTGGTCCCTCCTCTTCACCAACAACGATCCCCTCTTTGTGCACATGCACTGCAATTGGCGATGCGCTAGCGAGACATTCTCCCACTACTGTGTCTGCTGAAATTCCTCTTGGTTCTCTAGCTTCTAGACTTTCACTTCTCCTTTCCTGCTCCAGGGCACCAACCACCGTAGTGGCTTCCAATCTATGAGTTTATGGCCTCTGTAACAAATTCAGAACCATCGAGATTACAACATCTTCTTTTTATCCCATCGAGGGGAATGAGTCACTCTAGATCCTCTTAGAATTGAGGCAAAGAAACGCGACTGGGGTGCATCTTCTACAATTGGCCCCGAATTTGACACTAGTTCTTGTGGTACAATGTCAACCTCACATTGTGGCTCTTTTGCTACTTCCTCGACAGGTCCCATATCTTCCTCAACTCTGGGCCCTTCTTGCCTTTGACCTTCCTCTTCTCTGAATTCCATGGCAGAAGTGACCATAACTGCCTCTCCAACTGGATTGTCCTCCTCCATTATCTTCATGGTGGAAGGGGATCCCTGTGGATTTTGTCCAACCACCATGTCCTACTTCACACATGCTAGCATGTTGTGGGTTTGCTCTTATTACTGTCATAGCTTCCTCTTGCTCTACTAGTTCCACGGGTGAAGTTGTTTCTTGTGGTATAGCCTCATCCGTGGTACTGACGGGCCTTTTTTTTCATCAACCCTATGTCTACCACTATCTCCATACTTCTTGCTTGGTCTTGGGGAACTGCCTCATCCCTTAATTCCTTTGTTTCCATCTCCATCTCCTCTAGTTCCTCCTGATCGACATAGTCATCTTCGACAGGATCCTCTTCCATGGCTTCATATTCTTCTGCCCTAGCAACCATAGCAGCTGCTATCTATTCCTTTGTGGAGTCCTGAAACACTTTCCACATAATTGGAATCTGTCTAATGGTGTTCATTATCAGTAGTTGCACAAACCCATAATGTGTAATTACCACTAGTACCTGTCAAGCCCCTTGAGTTGAATGCACCATCAGATGAAGGCTCCTGAATAGGAAGTAGGGGAAATTCATGGAGAAAGCCTCTGCCTATGGAAATGGCAGATGAGCTAATATGTGGAGGTGATATCTGAAAATTCTAGAGTATCTTCTCTCACATGTCATATTTTTTATGACAAATTCTGCTACTTCTCCCCACGGATTTGGTAGTGAATTCCTATCATACCCCCTACCCTTCTATGCTATCCTCTCTCCAGCTTGAAGGAAGGCCTCTGGGAATTCCAGAAGGGGAGTTCTCCTTACAAACCATCGTTCCCCAAGTTGTGGAAGCCCAGTGACTTCTGCAATGATTTCTTCTGTTACGAGAATCACCACTCCTCGAACCCACGAGCCTTCTTCCCCCAATTTCTGTGCAAATTCCACTATCAATTCTTCATCAAACCTCAACCTGTCAAAATATACATCCCATCCTACATTCTGAAATATTTTCCATACCTTCTTATTTCTCCAAACTACCTTTGTGCTCTCAGGTTCATGGCGAATTGACCAGCCACCCATCATTACGAGGGCAGACACAGCGCATCGACTACAATTTGTTGATAGCGGAGAGTGATAGGTCTCCAAACCATTAGGAGGTGAAATAATGTTATGGTTGATTTGGGAAAGATGGGACAATTAGTATTGGTACATATGGGAGTAATGGCAAATCTAGTACTGATACGCTCGGGAGTAATGGTGAATCCAGTATTGGTACATTCAGATTTCATGGCAAGTTAGGGTGGTACAGAGGTGTATTTCGAAAATTAAATGTAGCACATGGGGAGGTGACTGATATGACCTTGTGGTATGAATTAGCATCCCAAAGTTTCTTTAAAATACAATTAGAGCGTACCACCATCATCATATTCGATTGAGCAAGATTATGTGCAAGAAATGCATTTCATGGTATGCCATCATTTCTTTTGATGGTTCCCACCACCAAATTTAATGACAACCATCCTCAACACATTTTATTTTTCCTTTTTGGAATATTTAATTAAATCCATAAAATGACACAGACGTACCTGCGGACTTACCTGACGAAGTGACAACATAGTGTGTAGCAGCAACTTGAGTGGCAATGCAGTGAGTAACTACAATAGTGAGTAACAATTGCTCTGAAGTAGCGGAACAATGAGTAGCAATAATGGTGAGTAATGGCAGTTTCAGAGTAACACCGGTTACGGCAGTTATGGAGTAACAACAATTTACAGTGTAACGACAGATGTGGAGTAACGAGAGCTATGGTGTAATGGTAGTTGCAGAGTAACAGTAGATATGGTGTAACAACAGTTGTGGACTAATAACAGCTATAGTGTAACAACAGTTACAGAGTAACGACAACTACGGTGTAACAATAGTTGCAGAGTAACAGTAGCTATGGTGTAATAGTAGATATGGAGTAAAAATAGCTATAGTGTAATAGTAGTTGTGAATCAACAATAGCTACGGTGTAACGACAGTTGCAGAATAACAACAGCTATGGTGTAACAATAGTTATGGAGTAACAACAACTACGGTGTAATGGCAGTTATGGAGTAATAGTGGCTACAATGTAATAGCAGTTACGAAGTAACAACAGCTACTGTGTAACATTAGTTATGGAGTAATAGCAACTACGGTGTAACAATAGTTACAGAGTAAAAGCCCTGATGGAGTAATAGTGGCTATGGTGTAATGGCAATTGTGGAGTAAGAATAGTTACCGTGTAATGAAAATTGTGGTGTAATAGCAGCTAGGGTGTAACACTGATTATGGAGTAACAATAGCTACAGTGTAACGGCAGTTACAGAGTAACAACAACTATAGTGTAACAGTAGTTATGGAATAATGACAGCTACGGTGTAACAGCAGTTAAAATGATAGCGCTGATGTTACCTTTCCTCCTCGCTATATTTCTTCATTGTACCTGCAAAAGATAAATAAGCAATATATATTTCTATTTTTTTTTTAAAGAATAAAGTGAAGTTGACTTGTTTTCCAATGACCATTAAATCAGATGAAGCAGAAATATTCTTAACAAATGCATCTTTATAGGATGGATGGTGATATAATTTAAGACGATGTCCATTTACCAGGAATGAAATATGGTTTTCATCTATTGTACTTAGTCTAACCATTCCATTGTCGAACACCACGTCCACTTGATATGGGCCCATCCAGCAAGCACAGAGCTTGCCTTTGAAATCTTTAAATCTGGAGTCATATAATAACGCCCAGTCCCCCACCTGAAGCACCTTGGTTCTGATGAATTTATCGTGCAATTTCATTCTTTGCTGTTGAAGAACAGTATTTCTCTGCACAGCCACTGCTCGAATTTCATCCAACTCATTCAGCTATTCTAGTTGGTGTTTCTGGGATTATGATAAATCTAGGCCTACTTCTAGAGCTATTCTAAGTGTGCTAATCTCAAATTCCACCAGAAACAAGGGAATTTTCCATAGACTAATTCATATGGAGAAAACCCTATTGTATTCCACCATGTCATTCTGTATGCATAGAGAGCTTTTGGGAGTTTCTATGCCCAATCTCGGCGATGGATTGCTACTATGATTTTGAACATATTTTTCAATAAATTATTTGTGCTTTCTACCTATCCATTCTCTTTGGGATGACAGGGGGTTGTCACTCTATGCTTGACCCCATATTTCTGCATTAGTTTTTCTATCATATGGGAAGTAAACTGTGATCCACGATTTGATACAATCTCTCTTGGAGTCCCGTACCTAGCAAACATTTCTTCAAAAGGGATGTCTGCCACCACTTGCTCTATTGCTCTCGTGACCACCCTGGCTTCCACCCATTTAGTTACATAATCAGTGCAGACCATGATGTAAGCCTTCTCATGCAAAGGCGGGTTTAAGGGACCAACGAAATCGATGGCCCATTTCTCAAATGTTTCGAGGACTATCTAGGGTTGCAGGGGTATCTCATCTGCTTTCCTAGGTTTTCCCATCCATTGGCAACTATCACACCTCCACACATAGTCCTGAGCATCACAGAAGATCAAGGGCCATTAATACCCCATTTGCAGTAATTTACGACCTATTCTTTTGTCTGCAAAGTGTCCCCCACAGGTTCCATTATGTACAGATTTTAATACTTTGAAATATCATCCCCTGCTACACAACGCCAAATATGCTGATCCACTCCCATATGGAAGAGATATCCTACCATCCGTGAATATGTAGTACTATGGTGAATGATATTCCTTTGCTCCTTATAGGATAGTTGATGAGGTACTTTACCTGTAGCCAAATAGTTAGCAATATCTACATACCATGGAGTGTTAGCAGAAACTACAAAAATATGCTCATCTGGAAAATCATCTTTAATTGGTGTTTCCTTACCATCACATTCTATCCTAGATAAAAAGTTTGTGACCACATTATATTTACCTGGTTTATCTACTAAAGTGATATCAAATTCCTGTAGCAGTAGCAGCCACCTTGTAGTTCGACCAAGGGTAACAGGTTTGTTCATTAAATACCTCATGGCTGCATGATCAGTGTGCACAAAAGTAGGATACATAATAATATAGTGCCAGAACTTGTTGATGGCATAAACGATACCAAGAAATTCCTTCTCCGTCAATGTGTAGTCTAATTCAGTAGGAGCCAAACTTTTACTAACATAGTAGACTGCGTAAGGTATTTTGTCTTCTTATTGTCCCAACACTACACCAATTCTTGTCTGAGAAGCATCCATATGAATGTGGAACGGTAGTGCCTAGTTAGGTCCTCTAAGGATTAGAACACTGAAACTAACTCCTTAATTCTTGTAAATGCTGCATCACAGTCTTTAGTCCACACAAATTCTGAATCTTTCATTAGTAACTGAAACAGTTAGTGTGCTACTTTTGCAAAATTTTCTATGAAACGTCTATAATAACCAACACAACCAATGAAACTGCGTACCTGTGTGACCATTTTAGGTGTTGGAAAGTGCATAATTACTTGTATCTTTGCTGGATCCATTCTGATTCCTTCAGCTAAGAGTAAATGCCCCAGAAAAGTTACCTCTTCCATCATCATGTGACATTTCACTCTACTCAGAGAGACGCGTGCTTGTATACACCTCGCAAGAACTTTTTCCAGATTTTCTAGTCCCACCCTGAATGAGTCCCCATATGGAGTAAATTCATCAATATAGATCGTAACACTATCATTTATCAAGTTAGAGAAGATTCCCAAGATTGCCCACTGGAATGTTGTGGGAGCATTACATAGGCCAAAAGGAAGGACCCGACATGCCAGTGTCCCCCATGGGCATGTGAATGTGGTCTTGTCCTAGTCCTCATTAGTAATTTGGATCCGGTTATATCCATTAAACCCATCCAAAAAAGAGAAATACTTCTTACCAGCCAACGTGTCCAACACTTGATCGATAAACAGAAAGGGGAAGTGGTCTTTTTATGTCGCCTTGTTCAACTCTCCATAATCTACACAGACCTGCCATTTGACATTCTTTTTGGCGACCATTACCAGTCGTGAGACCCATTGGCTGTTTGAGATTGGGTAGATGAAACCCACATCCAGTAACTTCTGAAGTTCTTATTTTACCACATTCTTCAATGTCGAGTTTATCCTTCTCTGAGGTTGCCTTATAGGACGAAAATCCTCCTTGATATATATGTGATGGGTGCATAAGTTAGTGGAGATTCCCTTCATATCTACATAATCCCAGGCAAAGGACTCCTTATGTTTCTGCAGAATGTTTATAAGCTGCTCCTTCTGAGATTCTGATAGGTTCAAATTAATGTTCAAGGTTCTCCCAGGTTCCAACTCCACTTTTATACTTTTATGGGGTGAATCAGTAGGTGTCTCCTCTAACCCTTCCGTTGTTTCCATACCTTCCTGAGCCTCATAGCTCAGGATGGATTCTAAGATCTGCCGGTTTGATTCCAAAATGGAATGGGGATCATCCATGAAAGAAGTGATCACATCATCTTCTGATCTTGCTTTCAATTGTAGGGCTTGTCCACTAGTAAGGACAAGTCGTACCTCTTCATATTTCGTTCCATCCTCTACTGTAGATACAACCTCCTTACTGCCTACTGGTTTTATAGTTGAATTTGGTTTTTCCGGTGGATATAGCACTAAATTCTTAGTGTTATACCCATTATAAATGACCATATTCCCTGAGCAACACCTAATACAAGCATCTGTAGTGGCCAACCATGGCCTTCCAAAAATTAGGGGATGATCACCCACTGAAGATTGTGTATATAATACCATGAAGTATATTGGGTAATGCCATGAGTGTACCAAAATTGTCACATCCTCCAGCTTCCCTACAGGTTTCACTATAGATCTGTTTGCTAACTCCAGGACTATAGGTGTATGGTTTAGATTATGAAGCCCTAGGACATGCATGGTTTCAGTAGTGATGACATTGACGATAGCTCCCAAGTCTACGAACACATTTGGAATCTCTACCCCATTAATCTTTACTATCAAGATTGAGTCCCCCGAATCTCCATATTTCACCAGCATGGATTTTCCCATCATAAAATTTGACAACTATCCCATAACATCTATAGTGAGGGGATCTTTAGTTTTCTTGGTAAGTTTCTTTGAAAAATACTCCCTAAGAGTTTTCGCATAGATTGGCATATCCTTCATGGTTTGTAACAAGGGAATTTTAATAAATTCTACAAATCTCCTAATAAATCAGTTTAGATTGAGGACCTGGTTTGATCATGATTAATCTCTCTGGATAAGGTGGTTCAGAATGATGTTGTTTGACAGGAGGCATCTGGGTTCGATCGATTCTCTTTGGCTCTTCACTGACCAGCTCTGCCTCCCTACCTTCACTATCAAGTTATTCAATGATAACGAGAGGAGGTTGGATGTTAACTATTTGACCTGATCACAGGTTCATTTCATACAGCTCTACATTAGAGATAGTGTATGAAGGCAGGTTAAGAACATCAGCTTGATGAGCTCGCTTATTGTTAGGGTTAGGGTTAGGCTACATTGGGAGCTATGGATGGGTAGGCTGGTTACCAAGAGGCACATTGGAAGGAAATTAAAGCTATTGTTGGTGCATCTGCAGAGGCATTTGTAATGGCATCTGTTGAGGAAACTGACCAGGAGTGGATCCTCGCTAGGTTGGAGCCCACGGGGAGCTCATACTGGCTTGGGGGTTCCACTGCTACCAAGGTGGGTACTGGTACTGTGGCCACATGGGAGGATAAGGCATGGTCTGGGGATTCATATTACACTTGTTAAAATACTGAGATGGATCCAAGTACATACCTTGATTTCTCATCGGAAGTCGAGGCTGCCATGGCTTCCACAATCCCATGAGATACTACTGCTTTGTGTCCTCCCCTGTTCCTTGAAACACTGCTTTCAAGCCTGGTAAGGAAGGGCATTAGCTGGCCACATGGTTAAGCTCACAGATCGCACATTCCTCTATGGAATTCAGTGGACATTCCCTCTCCAAATGTTTCTTCCTACATTTCGGACAAAACACTTTCATAGTATTGTCCAGCTCTAGCTGCTTTTGTTTTACTTGCAGAGTGTCCATCTGGGCTGATAGGGTGTTGAGCATATATGTTCTTAGATTGTCTAACAAATTTCCAATTTTTTCTTTTGTAATACCCATGCTAGATCCCTTTACTGAATGGATCTCTTGCTTGTTTCTTGCAAGCCCCCTCGAGCACTGGATACATAATTTGCAAACATCTTCGAACTTCTCCTTGGAGAAGTCTCCCTTCCCCATAATGTTCAATAGTTCCATTGAGTCTTCTTGAATGGATTGAAGGGGGATAATCTTTAATATTTCCTTATCTAGGTTAGAATGTCCTGACCTTTGTAAGTTGTAGTTGAACCTTTCCACACAATCTTCCAAGCTTTCATCTTCTTTCTACGCGAACTTGAAGAGTTCCTCCTAAATATTCTGGGATTTCAAGTAATCCTAGTATTTCTCCAAGAAAGTTGTCTGCATATCTTCCCATGTAGAAATGGAATGTCCTCCAAGGCCCATGAAGCAGTGCAGAGCGAACCCTTTTAGAGTGGAAGGGAAAATCTTCAGCTTTTGGGCATCCGTTGTGTAGTCATACCCTCGGCATGCTATATCAAACTCAAATAGAAATGTGTTGGGGTCTCCAAATATTTGCCCATGGAAGGTTGGTAAAGCTGCCAATGGAATAGGATTTATAGGTGCACCAGTTCCCAGATCTCCAATAGAGAAATCAATGGTGGAGTTGGTAGGAGCCATGAATATTTTCCAATAATCATTAGGGATCTCAATAGGCTCTACAGAGGGTGGCTGAGGATTCTTTATTACCAGGATTCGAGCTACTTTGGTAGCACTTCCCTAGTCGCTTTGTGATGTAAATGTCTCCTTAGGTCTTTCTCTTGTGGCCTGATGACTTGATCCTTCGGCTACAACTTCCTTTCCCTTACGAGAACGGTCAGATTCTACCGATGCCCTGCTTGCAACTTCCTGTTCTACTAATACCGGCTCAAGATTCTCTGAATTAGGTCCACTGCTAGACACTTCTTCACAGTCAGAGGGACCTTCTATGTTGAGTCACCACAGAATGTTGTAGCTGATACTGGTTGTTCCATTGATTGTCCTTCTGACTTCACCCTTCTTGCTCCTGGTCTCACAACTACGTGAGAGGATGTTATAGATTCAACCTTTGTTTTGATCTCTTGTATATAGGTTTTTCTTCCCAAGTCTGGTCTTCCCCTTCTTGGGGCTCTCCCTTTGCCCATTTTATTTTGTTCTTTGCTCATACAAAAGTTGGATTTATGGGGGCTTTCCGTATGAACTTACAATACTTTGACCCTGGAGTAAGGTCTCAAAAGACCATTCCTTCCCCAAAATTAAGGACTCAAGGAAAAGAAATGTAGCTATAAAAAGAATTAAAAAGTATAGGGTTTCAATCCTGGAGCAGGGCGTCAAAAGACTCCTCCCTCCCTAGGAACAAGAACTAATAATAATCAAACACCACGAGAAACCCTAATGTTCTAGATCTGAAGCAAGGTAAAAAATCGTCCCTCCCCAGGGTAAAAACTAGGGTTTTCCCTCAAAAATAAAACACATACAGATTAAGAAAGGAAAATAATTCTAGCTCAAGGCCTGGAGTAGGGCATCAAGGGACTCCTTCCTCCCTAGGATAAGAGGATGGCCCAAAATAATCAGAAAATAAAAATGAACAAACAAAAAAAATACCTCCACTCAGGAGCTGAAGTAGAGTGAGAGAACTCGTTCTCTCCCCAGGATGAGAGATTGACCCTCTGGCTAGTCTGGGTCATTGTTTGCATGTTGTTAGCCTCCCCGACAACACCGCAAAAATGTTGGTGTCCAAGTAGGGGTGATTATCTACCCGATTTCGACATTAATTTTACCAATCTAGGTGTGTATCCTTTCAAGGCAATGTGCAAGCTATATGCAGGGGTAGACGTTTGATCTTTCCCAACCAAGGGTTCGTGGTTTAAAATTCAAAACATAAATGCAAGATTAATCAATTACAGAACTGCAAAAATACTCATAAACAACAAAGTACTGTAACAAAAACACAAACTAATGAATCATACAAACACAAAGACGCAACACTTGATCAGAAGAGTGGGGTCAGCTCTCTGATCAGGGCTACATTAGCCATGAAAAGAATTAGAACAGAAAAATGGATGATCTTTTATTAATCGGTAACAAAAGTTTACAATGTTGATGAGTGAACCCCCATTCACAGGATCAACCTACGTTTTATACACAACGAGGGAGATTAAGAGTTCTCCTGAAAACATAGCAACTACAGATCCAAGGATACATATTGGTTGGAATGGTATCAACATCAGATACTTGGGATAGCAGATAGCCCAAGAATAGTTTAGGGCATCTATTCTCTGAGCTATGTGACCTCCTGTTGACTGGATGTTACCATGCTGCGGTCAAACACATAGTTTAGTGCCACAAATAGATAGACTCCATGTGTTTTACTTCATTAATTAAAATATATGAATAGGACAATAAACGGGGCAATTTACCTTGTAAATTTAACATAATAGCATGGGTAAATGGGTGCAAGTATGTCAAAAAGGGTAATGAAAATAGCTAGAAAGATGGCCCGATTTTCTACCCAATAGCTCGCCATCACGTTCCATGCAGAAATCTGTGAAAGTTGACTATAAACTTTGTTACATTCTAATAAAAAGAATTTTACCTCCCCGAAGAATCTTTAGGCATCAAAGAATATTTTTCCTTGAAATGTGTGTCAAGGTTCTACCTCCCCTGTCTAGAAATCCATGTCGCACCTCCTCCTCCGTGCATTGAAGAAACAAGTTTATATTAATTTTCCTCCCGGAGTTTACAAAAAACACCATTGGTGCATTGGTAAAAATAGCAGTTTGTTGAGGAGGGGTCAGGTGTTCAAACCCTACCCCTCCCTTTTTTTAATACATTATATTTCGGTTTTAACTGCATTTGTATTTGGTTGGGGTCGAGTCCACATTGGGCGACCCACCCATACCCTTTGTAATTTCACATGGAGTAAATGGCATGAGGGTACGTTTATTTGAGGGGCATTGTTGGTACTGTTTGATGAGTCAACGTGGTTCATGGGGTCACCCAGTGGGGGCCAGTCCACGTGGACTGGGCGGGTTCAATCCCCAATGACCCCACATTAAATTATGGTATGTTGATATGGCATATGGTAAGTTTGTGGTGTGGTTGGACTGATGGGGTCATGGTTGTCGGTCCTTAGTTTTAATTTTTATGGAGAGGCATGGGGTGGTGGGGAAGGTGGTGCACCACCCCCTTTTTATATTTATATTTTTTATTTTGACTACTATAGCCTTTTTTTTTTTTTCTGAATTTTGAGTGTTGGATTCATTTTAATGAGGCCACAATTTTACTTGGATGTTGGCTGGAACCTGTTGGCTAGATTTCAGTGAAAATGTACCTTCCTTAAGCTTGCCAAGTCATCTAGTGAACCCTGAACTTTGACCACCTCAAACTTTCGCATACAATGTCAGTTTGACGAACCGTTCACACCGTTGTGATCAAGATAGCAAGATCTATGCTTTGGTCCTAGTTTAAAAGAATTCTAATAATTTTGATTTTCAATTTTCCATAAACCCTCTTTGCCCCATGTGTGTCTCTGAGCCACTTGGATCAATCCTCCCCACTGGGGAGCTTTTGCTCCTACAAAAGTGTGAAAAACAATCTGCAAATTCTCTGTACCTTGTTTGCATCACAAGCATCTTGAAAGGTCTCTCTTCCAACTCTTTCACCTTTATTCTTGAGAGCCTTAAGCGATGAGCTAACATCTACAACTCGTAGTACATTGTTTTTGCAAATTATATGCTTGACTTTCATGACCAACTAATGACCCAAGCATCCCACACTTGCCATGAGTTTATAGCACATATTCAGTTGTGAAGCTTACATTGGAATGGAAACAATACCACAACTACAAAAACAAGGCCAACTTACCATTGTTCCTTCAACAATTTATGGGAAACACATCATCACTGAAATACATGACTTACAAAGATAAGGCCAAACACTATTTGCTTTGACGAGTGATGGAAGCATGACAACGCTTTCAGAGTTTAAAGTGAAACTCAAAATACTACCAGACTGATCATTGTTGTTGAACAAGTGATGGAAAACACGTCATCGCTTTTACAGTTTAAAATAAAACAATTATTTACAAAATCATGACCATGAAATGCTAAAATATCTAAAAACCATTTCTCACTAATCAAGGTGAATAGTCATCCCCCTCTGGTGGTTTTTCTTGTCGAACAACTATTCCATTTGGTTCATGCATCAACACTTTGTCTTTAAGGCATTGCTCTAGATGGAGCCTCCAACAAGTGGCTCTTTGATGTCAACTTCTATCACAATGACTGTAATAGGTCTTCTTCCTCCAGATTTGCTTAACGTGTTTGTTTACCTGCTATTGAGAGGTTCTTTCATGTCTCATCTTTTTGTGTGCTTCCATTCTTTTCCAACACTTAGAAAATGTATGATTATTCAATCCACAAAAGGTGCACGTTTTTTGATACAATGTTTGACGTTCATCATTAACAACATGGTTATAATCAAAATGAACATTCGAATGTCGAGACTAGTTATACCTTTCCTTGTCATCTCTAGTGTAAGTATGGCGATAAGATTTGACCTTAGCTCTTTCCCTATAATGCCCACTGCCATGGGATGATGGGGATGTGTTTCCATCATTCTCTTTCATCGATAATTTCAACGACTTCTTGGAAGAATCTAACACCTTTGAACATTCTCCCTTTGTGTATCTCAAGCCTGTAAATTGCGGTCTCTGCACAACCTCCAATGGTTGGGTTATGCCCTAGTTATTAACACCAAGTTCATTTTCCTAATCGTGCCTCATCCTAGTAAGGAGCCTCATGTTTGTCCTTGTAATTGGGATCTCCAAATCTCCAAAAGAAATCATACTATGTGAAGACAAAACCGAAAGGAAATCAACATCTTTTACCTCCACTGTCGATTTGGAAAGAACTAATGAGGTCTGCTCATCATCTAGTTTTGGTGGTTCGCTAACTATCCTAGCGCATTCCCCAACATCCTTTCTAACATACCCAAGTCTGGCCTAACAGGGTAATTTTTCTACTTTGATGGGGTTGACAATGCCTTGGCCATTAACACCCATGCCTCTTCCTTTATACCCCATTCCCTTCAAAAATTTGGAGCCAATTCATGTGGTATGATTTTCATAAACAATGAAATCATCATCAAGACACATACATGAATTCAGAGAACTACTTTTTACCTCGCATGGGTCACACAACAACTTTTCCAAGGTCTCGTCCTTTGCTTGTAGCTATTGTAGCAAACTATGTTTCTTCTCTATCTCTTCTTGTAGACACATCTTCAATTAACGTTCTCTATTTGAAGACTTTGGATTTTGTGCTTCAGTTCTTCTAGGGCCTCTTCCATGGCTTGCAACTAAAGTTGCAATTGCTCCTTTTCCTCTGTCTCTTTCTGTAGAGTTTCATACATGATTTCCACCCTCTTGGAAATTTTGATCATGGTCTTGTACATCGCTTTTTCATCCTCTATCACTGCACGTTCCATTGTTCATGCTTGCAATTCACATCAACAGAAAGACCACTCTGATACCACTTGATCTAGGTCCGAGTGTGACAAAGTACCCTTCCAAGACCTTTCACTTTTGTGATGTGTTAAATTTCATTTTTAAAAGAACATAAATGAATACATCTGCATGTTGTAAAGAAGAGGAACATGACAACATAAGTTGTTGATAATGGAGTTCATCCAGGAGGGACTACATCTCTGGGCCCCAGTGTCAAGAACCAATATTTTGAACTTCTCCCTCACAAATTTCAGTTTTGCAACTTCAGTGCAGAGGTTTTTCTTTAGGATTAGAATAATTTCTTTCAATAGACTGAGATTGGAGTACGCCCTAGATGGTAGCTCAAATTTGATAGTCTTGAAGGATCGAATGGAAGTAGTTTTTGATGAAAATGGTGTGTTATAATATGTTAAAATTGACATTGCGAAACCCCAACAGTCTGATGCACATCAATTAGCCCAATGGAAGAAGGATGTTGCAAACGCCATGAGAGTTATTTTGGAGGGTATGGGACACCATGTGATCTCAAATCCTCATGGAAAAGAAATACCATTTTCTGTGTGGAAGACACTAGCAGAGTTATTAAAGAAAACAAAGACCAGAGAAAATAGCCCCTAAAACACAAAATTTGAAACATTAGGATGCATAAGAATGATACGATTCCACAATATCTCTCCCGCTTCACATAGGTTGGAGATGAGGTTGGAGGGGTTGGGGTGAATGTTGTAGAAGATGACCTGGTGAGACTAGCTCTTCTAGGCCTTCCAAAATCCTGGCACAACTACTAAGGCACTCTGAATGGAAGGGAAAATTTACCAAATTGGGAAATTTTATGGTCTCATTTGGTCTAAGAAGAGTTAAGAGAAATACCAGTGAAAGAAAATCATCGAGAGGTGACGATGAAGAAAAATTTTCCTTCGTTGGAAAGTGAAATAAGGGAAAATGAAAGAATACGCAAAGAAAACCTAAATCTAGCCAAAATAATGGAAAGAAGAAAGAATTGAGCAACATAAATGCTTCCAGTTCCACAAAAATAGGCACTATGCAACTAAATGTCTACGCAAGAATTCTATCAAGAAGCCTTCATGAGGAGAAGTAGGTGAAGCAATGGCTTCACAATTCAATTTAAACTTCACCCTAATAACATGAATGGCCTACAATATCATGGGGAATGTGTGGTACCTTGATTGTAGTGCCTCGGTCCATAAGACAAGACACAAGGAACTTTTCAATAGCCCGAAGGAGAAGGATCTCTAGATGCATCTTGTAATAGGGTATGATCGGAGGTACAATGCTATAGGAATTGGTACTGTCACCTTTGAGAGGGAGAAATCATCTCCTCTTCAACTCAAGGATATTATGTTTGCACCTGGGCTAAAGAAGAACCTGATATTTGTAGCAGTATTGGAGGATAGATGTTATTATCTTATTTTCAGTAAAGAGAAATCCTTTCTGAGACACATAGCCATGAGAAAAGTGAAGTATATTAGAGTTTGAGCGAAGAACCTATATAAGGCTAAGGTTGGATATTACACTATATTGAGTAGCAAGGAAAAAAAGGTGAAAAGTGAAGATTTCCTAGAACTTCCACATAGGATATTGGTTCATCTACAACATGTTGCCTTAAAAATCATGGATAAAATTACCATTGGTCTCCCTGAAGGCTATCTTGACTAACAGGATGTCTACAAGGGTTTCACATTGGGGAAATATGTGAAATCCACTTTCCATGGCTCAGATAAAATAGTAGATGCAATTTTGGAGCGAGCAGACCCTTATGTTTGTGGACCCTTTTCTACAATGTCCACAACAAAACATAAGTTCTATGTTATTTTTATCGATGGTTTCTCTAGAAGATGTTAGATATTGTTCATGCAGAAGAAGGATGAATATTTCTCAAAATTTGTTGAATTCAAGGCATTGGTTGAGGAGGAGACTAGGAAGAAGGTGAAGGATATTAGGAGTGACAATGGAAGTGAATTTGTTTCACATATCTTTAAGGATTTTTGTGCTGAAGGAGGTATTCAAAGTGAAATGATGGCACCCCATAACCCACAATAGAATGGGTTTTTTGAAAGTAATAACATAATCATAATGGGAGCAGTAAGAGCCATGTTGCATGGTCAAGGGCTTCCATTAAATCTATGGGAAATAGCATGCAACACCTAGTCTACTTGCAAAACTAAAGTCCTCATAGAATACATGGTATGATTATACCGTAGGAAGCTTTCTATGGGAAAAATTCAGATGTTTCTCATTTTAGATTTTTTGGAGGTTTGGTTTATTGCGATGTATCCAAGGATGTAAGGAAGAAACTCGAGCTTACAACAAAGTTGGGTGTTTTTGCAGGATACACCAAAAATCCACACAATTATCAAGTGTATTTACTTTCATCGAGGATGATAGGTTTGAGGAGAGATGTCAAGCTCGATGAGGAGAAGGTTATGGCATTTTCTCTGGAATAAGAGCTTAGTATTCCACTAGAGCAAGAGCTTCATGGACAAGATCTATAGTGGAATACTAAGAGGAGTTTGGGCAACAAAATCTATTATATTTGCATTGTTAAGAGCTAATATTTTGAACTTCTCTCTCATGAATTTCAACTTTGCAGCTTCAACGGAGAGGTTTTTCTTCAGGATCAGAATAATTTCTTTCAATAGACTGATATTGGAGTATGCCCTTGATGGTAACTCAAATTTGATAGCCTAGGAGGATCAAATGGAAGCAATGCTTGATGAAAATGGCATGTTAGAATATATTAAAATTGACATTGCGAAACCCCAATAGTATGATGGACATCAATTAGCCCAATGGAATAAGGATGTTGAAAAGGCCATGAGAATTATTTTTGAGGGTATGAGAGACCATGTGATCTCAAATCTCCATGGAAAATAAATACCATTTTCTATGTGGAAGACACTAGGTGAGTTATTGAAAAAAACAATGACCATAGAAAATAGGCCCTGAAAAGAAAAATTCAAAACACTAGGATGCAGAAGAATGATATTATTCCACAATATATCTCCTGGTTCACATAGGTTCGAGATGAGCTTGGAGGGGTTGGGTTGAATGTTATATAAGATTACATGGCGAGACTAGCTCTTCTAGGCCTTCCAAAATCCCGGCACAATGACCAAGCACTATGAATGGAAGGGAAAATTTACCAAATTGGGAAATTTTGTGGTCTGATTTCGTCTAAGAAGAGTCAAGAGAAATAGTCATGAAAGAACATCATCAAGAGGTGAGGATGAAGAAAATGTTTCCTTTGTTGGAAAGTAAAATAAGGGAAAACGAAAGAATACCCAAAGAAAACCTAAATCTAGCCAAAATAATGGCAAGAAGGAAGAATTGAGGAAGATAAACACTTCCTGTTGCACAAAAACAGGCACTATGCAATTAAATGTCTACACAAGGATTCTACAAAGAAGCCTTCATGAGGAGAAGGAGGTGAAGCAATGGGTTCACAATTCAAATTAGACTTCACCCTAATAGCATGCATGGCCTGTAATATTACGAGGAATGTGTGGTACCTTGATTCTAGATTTCACTTAGTATTCCACTGATTTAGATTTGCTTCCCAACTAACCCAAATGGGGCCCATAAATGCTTGGCACTTTATCTCTTAAGGTTAGGGTTTTGGTTTTTTAAGGTTTCGATTTGTTTTCCAATAATAAAAAGGCCCTTGAGTCTCATTGTAACACAGTTCAGAGACATGTAGCCACCACATCTATTCTAAGAGATAAGCTACCATTCCTTGAGCTAGGTTAGCTCCATTATGCTTGTAAGAATCTTTATGTTCTTTCATATTAATGAAATAAAGATTTATTTATGTTGCATCTCTATTTTTATGTTTATATATGTATTATGTTTCGGTCATGCATAATTATGAATCATATCAAAATTGTGTCCACCCATAAATGTTGGGGCATAGGCTACACCTAGAAGTTATAGTGGTTCTACTCACATGAATGTGACCCAAACCCGATAGTTGATTCCTTTAACACAAGCTCACAAAAATTTATTATGATAGTGGTCACATGATTATGAACTTGATGTAATTGTTTATTCATATAACACAAGCATACATATATAAATTATTGTCAAGCTTAGGACCATCAAGGGTTGGTATGAAGAAATTAATTGCAATATTTGAGTTAAACGAGGATATCCCTTGTCCCCCTATTATTTTTGGCATTTACATTGATAAGATAGAAGAGTGTTTGCAAGCTACAAGATTTGATGGCCTCAATCTCACTAGTATGGTAATTACTCTTCTCCTTAATGTTAATGATGTCATTCTTTTAGCTAGGAACCATGATGATCTCGAAAAGAAGCTATAATTCTATAGGAATAATGCTCCAAGATGGGTATTATGGTTAATAACAGTAAGCATAAAGTCATGATAATTAAATCCAAAATGATTGACTTTAATAATTTCATTTATGATAATAACTACTTCGAGAAAGTTTTTTCATATAAGCATCTCGGAATCAACATTCATCATCATCTCTATTGGAATATAGAATTGAGAAAAGGATAATTGGATGTTGGAAATCTTATTACGAGATTGAAAAATTTGTAATTCTATAGATATCTGGATATGGAGTTAAAAAAGTTCATCTTTGAGACTCTTTCCACCCTGTTATTTTATATGGATGTAATGTTTGTGGATGTAGTATATCTAGAGAATGATAGAGGGAGATTGAGTTGATCTAAAATAATTTTATATCTTACGACCTAAATATTAAAGGAAGTAGTTACTACGATATCCTCTTGATTTAAGCTATCATTTCCCTCATTGAAAGCATGGTTATGACTAAGCATCTCATGTATAAGAAGAACCTATTCAACATGGAAGCGAAGTGGTTTCCTAAAATTGCTTATAACTCTAGCCAAAATCCACACCTCCAGCTCAAGCGGGCTAGACATAAGAATACCAAGTCTTGGCTAGACCATTGGGTGGTAGATGGGGAGATCATCTTAAAAAATAATGATAATATTAAAAATATTGTTATTTCCAAATTTACCAATAAGTTTTTAGATGATAATGACTTAGTGGTAAAAATGAAGTTAAGGTATTATAAGGAGGTGATCAACCCCAATCTTGGACAACAAAATTTATCTTTTTCTCTCAACTAATGCTAAGAAGAAAATGAAAATTGCCAAGATAAGGACTAATTCTCATGCACTTCAAAGTGACATCATGTGTTGGTCAATTCCCAAAACACCTTGGGATGAAAGAGTCTATCACCTTTGTGACATTAAGGTAGTTGAAGACCAACATCACATTCTCTTGGATTGCTGGAGCTCTTGCTCATAGTCATTCTAATTTTCAAAATCTTTGCCACACTACCAGCTTTCCAGACTTGTAAAGTCAGCAAAATATGGTTTGTCTCTTACTTACAGTGATTCTAATTTTCAAAATTTTGGCCACACTACCAACCTTCCACACTTGTAAAGTCAACAAAATATGGTTTTTCTTAGTGAATGTTAAACATCATCATCATCAACAACAAATTAACTTAGTCTATTTTTACTTAAAATTAGTTTGAAAAGCTACCTATTATAAATGAAGTGCTAGAAGCTTTTTTCAAAATTAATAGTTTAATTAAAAGCTAAAAATGAATAAGATAAATAAGTATTTATAAAATTAAATTATAATTTATTTTATGATATATGAAATAGTTTAAATGTTTTAAGTTCAATATTTTTTTTTTTAACTATTGGATAGAAATGATATAAATATTGTGGAATTACAAAAATTTAGGGATATATATTAACTAATTCAAGATTTTAGATATTTTAGATGTGTGATCTATATATACATTAAGATATAAAATATTATTAAATTAATATTACATATATGGAAATTGGTTTTTTTAAATTAAATATCAATTAAATATATTTATTTTTTTGAAATCAATTTTTTATTAAGAATAGTCTATTTTTAAAAAATAATTCATTTGTATGTAAAGTTATATGAGTGATGAGTTCCTTTATCCAAATTTCTCCAATATCAAATTTATGTGCTTTTAGAAGAAGTGAGGCATAAGTTACATCTAAAAATTAGAAGAGCTAAAGGTTCCTTTTGAGTTGAGAGCTGCCGCTATAAGGTTATACGAGAATGTAATTGCCAAGTTAAAGAGAAATGAGGGGTAATCGAAAGATATTAATTGTAATATCAGAGTTAAACAAGGTTTTCCCCTCTCCCTACCTTATTTGGCATTTACATCGACAAGCTAGAAGGTTGTTTAGAGGACGCAGGATGTGCTGGCACGATCTTAGCTGGGATAGTCATCATCCTTCTTCTCTACGTTGACGATATTGTTCTTCTCGCAAGGTGCCCATATGATCTTGATAAGCAACTTAGACTTCTTAAGGATTTCTTCTCTACCATGGGTATGATTGTTAATACCGACAAAACAAAAGTTATGATTATCAAATCCAAGAAGGACACTTATGCTAATTTTATGTATGACAATAGTAGCTTGGAGGAGGTGTCTTCCTAAAAGTACCTAGGAATTGATATTCATCACAAGATCAACTGGAACTATAGCATTGGAAAATGGATTAATGGGGCGTGGAAAGCTTATTTTGGTCTTGAAAATAATTGTAAAATGGCAAAGCTCATAATGTGGGACATAAAGAGGTTCCCCTTTGAAACTTTAGTCACTTCGGTTATCTTATATGGATGTGAGGTCTGGGGTTGTAGCATCTCTAGAGAATCCTGTAGAAAGATTGAGCAAATCCAAAAGCATTTTATAACATATAACCTCAAAATTAAAAGCAACACACCCTATCCTATTCTCCTTATAGAAGTGGATCTTTCCCCTATCGAGAGCCTAGCTATGACTACACTTCTGTTGTACAAGCACAAACTCAATAACATAGGAGACCATAAACTTCCTAAACTAGCTTTAAGTTCCAACCAAAACCACCTAAGGCTCAAGCGAGGCTGGTATAAAGACACTAGGGCCCCGTTAAATCAATGGGATATCGACAGGAATGTTGCAATTCAAAACATTAATAACATTAAAAATATTGTTACTTCTAAGTTCAAAGAAAAAATATGGTGTGAAAAATATTTAGCAGCTAAAAGAAAATTAAGTTATTATAAGTAGGTCAGCAACCCTACCCTAGAAGATCAAAAGTATCTCTCTAGTTTAACTAGCTCAAAGAAGAAAATTAATATAGCCAAGATTAGAATGAACTCTCATGAGCTCCATAGTGAAACGAGTCGTTGGGTAGTTCCTAAAACACCATGGATGGAAAGTTTCTACCATCTCTGTGAGAATACGAATATCGAGGATAAAAATCAATTCCTCTTAGAGTGCCCCGCGTAGAACCACATTAGATTTCAGTTTCAAATTCTTTGTTGCAATACTAACCTTCCTAGTCTTTTAAGATGTCAAAATTATAGTGAGCTCGGAAGGCTTCTCTCCAAGTCTTTTGAGCATAGGAATAAAATATTAAATCATACTACATAATCCATTTCTTTAGGTCTAACAGACCAATGTTTGGTCTCAATGGACGTTAACCACCACCACCACCACCATCATCATCATAGTAGTACTAATCATGTAAATACCACTTAAACCTAATTGTAAGTTCCTCTAACACAATTTTTTAATAAAATTACACAATCTTTACTTAAAACTAGAAATTATTAAGAAATTAACTTACTCTATTTTTACTTCAAATTATTTTGAATACACAATATAAACACCACATCCAAAATTTCTGAAAACAATTTTTCAAATTAATTATTTTTATCTTAATAAATTTTTTAATTTTTAAAATTATTACCAATTAAAACTAAAATCAAATCAAATTCGATTTTCCTTCTATGAATTTGATGGTTTTAACACCTCCCTTCCCAATTTCTACAATTTCAAAATAGAATCTCGACCATTTTGCAAATTGTTTAATTGTATTTGACCGGCAATTTGTTTAATTGTATTTGACCGTCAAATTCCATTCCGCCTTCGATGAATTGTTAATGTGTGCCATACATTATACGTTCATGGACTCCAAAAGGGCTGAGAGTGACGTGAGCGTTGGCATGCCCGTGCAGGTGTCCAGCGGGTCTTCTTGATTCGTTAGGGCCTGCTGGTGGTAGGTGCATCATGAGTGGTGGTACTTTATTCAAAATGAGTGATACATGATAAGGATAAAAGGAGGATAATTATATACTGAACTGTGTCACACGATTCGTCTATTTTAAAGTTGGCATGGCGATTTTTTTTTTAAATATTTAAAAACAAAAAAATTATTAATTTTGTTTGGTAGTTGAGAGGAATTGTGTGATTTTTTGGATTTTTTGGTTCCAGAATTTGGTTGAAAATTTCGAAATGAAATTTTGATTTTTGTTATTTAAATTAGTTTTTTCATTATATATGGATTCAGCATCCTGAAAAATTCTTAAGGCACTTTCATTGTACAGTTACGGATCAATATTGTGATTTCAATAAATTTTTGTCAATTTAAAAAAATTACAAGCCAAAAAACTTACTATAACAACTCATAACTTTAAATATTAATTCTTTACTTATTTTTCTTAAACAATTTTTGAAATTTGTCGAATGATCGTGTACCGTGAAAATCTAAATGTCTTAATTTTTTAATAAAAATAAAAAAATGCAATTAATCAATAAAAATTAACCATCTCGATCTCATCGCCAAAAAACAAAACTCTGGTGTCACGCCACTGACTTTTGGGCAAGACATCACATATTTAAAAAAAATCTTTCTTTCTTTCTTACTTATTTTTGTAGGTATGGTATTATATCTAGTTTTGTTTTTTTTATGGTTTATTAGTTTGTGTTTTACTAAAAAAAAGAATTGGCTTATTTATAATTTAAAAATGAAAATTTAATTTTGTTATATTATTTTATATATTATTATAAAATTTTATTTATTGCGTAATGGTGAGTTGATTAGTGTTTAAACTTTTTAGTAACTTCCGTTTTTTATCATTTACTAATTTTTTGTTTTTAATTTTATTTCATTTTTATTCAAAATTATTTTATTTTTCTTGTTTCTATTATTTTTATTTTCATGATTTATAGCTTTTTCACTTTTGGTTTGACTTATTAGCTTGTTTTGAAAAAAAATTATGTAACTTATCCATAGTTAAACAATGGGAATTCATTTTCTGTTACCTTTTATTATTACTTAAATTTATTTATTTGTAAATTTATTGGTTGAGGCCTTATTAAACTTCCATATCTATTAATTACTAGTTTTTTGTTTATAGTTTTATTTCATTTTTATTTTTTTATATTTTTCCCTATTTCTATTATTTCCATTCGCATGAATGATAGTTTTTTTCTCCATATTTTCAATTTAAGATGAGTTACTATCATATTAAAAACATATTTTGATTAAAATTTAAAATATATTAGAGATAAATCATATATAAATAAATGTGTGTGTATGTGTGAGAGAGAGAATATAAACAATATTAGTTAATCAACTTCTTAATTTTGTTAATGATTTTAATAATACAATCAGACTGTTGTTATTTTGTATTTATTGTTTTTTAAATATTAATTAAATTATATTTAACTGATATCCTAGTTAAGTTTATAACTAGCTACTATGGTAGCTTCTTGTTTATTATTACATATTAGGTCTGTATATTAGTTTTTTTGTAGGTTTAATTTTTTACCTATAATTTTAATTTTTTGAATTGTTGTTATTAATTTTATTTGAAATTGATTAAGGAATTGTTAAAATTGAATAATACGTAGTTAATTTTAATTTGAATAAAGATATTTTTGTGAAGATTTAATTTATTATATATTTAAAAACAAATATGAAATAAGAGAAAAATGTATGAAATAAGAGAAAAATGTATAAAATTAAATTATTTTAATGAAATTAAAATTATTTTAAAATGTTATTGGATTTCCTGAAACTAATATATATATATAGAAGCAGGATGTGGTGGCACACTCTTAGTTGGGATAGTCATTATCCTTCTTCTCTATGCTGACGATATTGTTCTTTTGGCAAGGTGCCCTTCTGATCTTGATAAGCAACTCAAGCTTCTTAAGCATTTCTGCTCTACCATGGGTATGACTGTTAACACAGACAAAACAAAAGTTATGATTATCAAATCTAAGAAGGACACTTGCGCTAATTTTACGTATGACAATAATAACCTGGAGGAAGTATATTCTTACA
>APFE030656957.1:35417-63870 GCA_000404065.3 Pinus taeda
TGTACTTCTCCTGAAGTTGATGCTACCTTATACCGTCAACTTGTAGGAAAACTCTTGTATTTAACCCATACTCGTCCTGACCTTTCCTTCGCTGTTGGCCTTGTTGCTCGTTTTTTGCAAAACCCCCGTGAAAGTCATTGGAAAGCAGCTAAAAGAATACTTCGTTATGTTCGAGGTACAATACAGTTTGGGATTCATTACAGTGCCAAAGCAACTCCTCTATTAGTTGGTTTCACTGATTCTGATTGGGCTGGTGACCCTTATGATCGGAAGTCTACTGCCGGTTATGGCTTCACTCTTGGTTCAGGACCTATTACATGGGATTGTAAGAAACAGGCTGCCGTTTCTCTTTCGTCAGCAGAAGCAGAGTATCGTGGTGCCGTGGAAGCTAGTAAGGAAGCCTTGTGGCTTCGTCAGATCCTATCAGAATTTGGCTTTGAGCAGCAGCATCCGACTACACGTTGGTGTGATAATCAAAGTGCCATTCAGCTTTGCAAAGATCCAGTTCAGCATCAGCGCAGCAAACACATTGAACTTCACATGCACTTCATCAGAAAGCTCATTCATGACCATGTTCTTGAAGTGCAATATTGTTCAACAGATGATCAGGTTGCAGACATCTTCACAAAGGCTCTCACAGAGGCGAAGTTCACTAAACTTCGATATATGCTTGGAGTTCAGGAAGTTGTCACTAAGGGGGGATAGGCTCTAGTGCCTCCTTCCTTCTCCTATTGTGTCATATTTGTAAATCCTTCAATCCTATCCCAAGTTGTTCTTAAGGGGGGATGTTAGGATATTCCGACACATAGGAATAGTTAAGTATGACTTGGTCTAGTATAGAGTTAGGTAAAGTGTGTTTCTTTACTATGTACATTTGTAACTTACAATCTGACGGTCACGATATGTAGTGATCTGACGGTTCATTCTCTCCTCGGTATTACCGACACTTGATCCATGGCTTAACACTCGATTGGTCCATGAATTCTATTTAAAGCGCATGGAGGGTCACTTGTAGGTTAACCATTCACGAGAGAAGCTTATGCAAATTTTCATACTTTATTAATAAATTTCTTGAAGTGGCTGCGTTGGCTCAGGCTGTGGACTGTTTCCCTCTTTGAGGGTTTTAACCACGTCAAAATACTGGTGTATTGATCTGTGATCTTTTTGTGAGCGGTGTCCTTTGGTGTTCTGTTTGAGGAACTGACCCTATAAATTCCTACAATATAATGTTAGGTGGAACTTTCAATGCTAGGATATTTTGGGCTTGCTCGGCTTATAGAGAACAATAAGAGCCCTGATGCAACTTTAACAGTAGGAACAATGGGGTACCTTACTCCTAAGTATTTATTCTTGGGAAAGGACTTAGACAAAACATACATCTTCAGCTTTAGGGTAGTTGTTTTCGAAGTTTCTTATGGAAGAAGAACTATTGAGGCAGACACGCGACCTGGATAGAGTAATTTGGTTGATTGGGTTTGGGGTTTGCATAGAGATGGGAAGCTTCTTCAGGCATCAGACTTAAGACTCAAAGGAAATTTTGATGAGAATGAAATGAGAAGAATGTTGTTCATTGGAATTCTATGTTCACATTCGGTTCCTGGAGCTAGACCGACAATGATGCATGTATTGTATATTTTGATTGGAGAAGCTCTAGTTCCTCATGTTCCTCGATGCAAGCCTAGCATGCCATTTCATTCTAACCTTCTTCTGAGTCTTCAGGAGTTTGTCTTTGATTGTGATTAGAGCTAGGTTTCCAGTTCCTCTACAAGCATCAATGACTATTCTTGAATGTGATTGATAATCTTTCAGAGTTTAGTTAGTTCATTTTCCATCCCCTAATTTTCCATCTCTTCTTGCTTTCTTTGGAATACAGAAGTGCATGTATTACAAGAAACTAGGTCACCAATTGCATTAATAAGCTGGTTTCTCAAAGCTTGATGATATTACTACATGGATATTCAATACAGTCTCACATGTTGACTTATTAAGGGCAGCTATTTCCACCTTCATTTGATGATTCCAAAGAGAGATGTAAGTCTCCATAATTACTCACTCTCAGATATGTGTGCTATACAAATTTTTTTAATAGATCCATTTCCCATTTTGACAAATAAATTTGATTTTATGTATGAGAAAAATGGTTGAATTTCTGAAAAAAGGTTTGTAATGACATTCAGTTGCATTTCTAACAGGATAGTACAACAAAAATAAAAACAAAACCTATCTGCATGCATGTATATTTTGAGTATGTACCACACCAACAACAATGGACGCCTTTAACTTCTCAGGAAGTAGCTATGCAATTTCATACACAAATTGTTGGACTTAGAATTTTATTGGAGGATTTGAATGCAACCTACAAGCAAAGCACATTAGATTTTAATACGTCTGATCCTGAAAATATTATTCACATGTGCTTCGGAAGATGATGTCAAAAACTACAAAGACTCTGCCTACTGGATTGTGCTTGTTTCCATTAATACTTGAGTGAAACTAAAAATTATTCATAGCTAAACCATATTTGCATTGTTTCGCAGCAAATTATTACTTGAAAAATTTCCATGATGCGCAAAATTTCTGAGGTCTGTGAAAGGATTTTTCCAGCTTGGAGGAAAAGGACTCGACTGGAACAAAATATTCTTCCTATAAGTAAATTTTGTTCAGGATTAACTGCCCTTCCAATTTCATGTGTAAACAATGGTATACATTCCATTTTGTGGGTATAAATCCTGTACACAATGGAAATTATCCTGGTGAGGAAATGTTGTCCCATTTGTTTTGCGATCACTAGTCTTGAGAGGAATTTTAAAGATTGTAGGAACAATAATCACAAAAATATTTCCGAGGTTCCTGTATGTGATCAGAAATGTACAATATTATTGGCAAGTTGGTTCTATCTATTACTAAGAATATAATGCAAGGCTAGGGGATTTTGGGTTTTCTCGGCTTATAGAGCATAATAAGAGCCGTGATCCAACTTTAACAATAGGAACAATTGGGTACCTTGCTCCTGAGTATTTATTCACGGGATAGGCCGTAGATAAAAAAAATGTCTTCAGCTTTGGGGTAGTCATTTTGGAAGTTTCTTACAGAAGAAGAGCTATTGAGGTGGATACACGACCTGGACAAAGCAATTTGGTTGATTGGGTTTGGGGTTTGCATAGAGATGGGAAGCTTCTTGAGCTCTCAGACTTAAGATTGAGAGGAAACTTTGATGAGAACGAAATGAGAAGAATGTTATTAGACCGACAATGATGTAGGTATTGCAGATTTTGAGTGGAGAAGCTCCAGTTCCTCATGTTCCTCGGGGAAAGCCTAACAAGTCATTTCATTCTAACCTTCTTCTGAGTCTTCAAGAGGTTGTCTTTGATTGTGACCAGAGCCAGGTTTCTAGTTTGTCCATGAGCATCAAGGACTATACTTGAATGTGATTGATAATCTTTTAGAGTTCAATCAATTCATTTTAATGAGAACGAAATGAGATGAATGCCGCTGGTTGGACTTCTCTGTTCACATCCCAATCCTAGAGCTAGATCGACAATGATGCAGGTACTACATATTTTGAGTGGAGAATCTCCATTTCCTCATGTTCGTCTGTGCAAGCCTAGCATGTCATTTCATTCTAACCATATTCTGATTTTACGAGTTCTGTCTATTTCTTGAATGACTTGATCTCTACACTATGGCATGTCGATCCACTTCTGGTCTAGTTACTGATCCCAGGTTGAAGTAAGGTTTCATTGTTTATTAGTATGATTCATTTTTCTACATTGTTCTATTGCTTCGTGGATTATACATGCCCATAACTAGAAATGCATAATGCAACTTCCTCATGAAAAAATATAAAAAAAAATTAGCTGAAAATCTTTTGTAAGAGGTAAATTTCTTTAATTGTATATTGTGGATGCCAATTTGGTTTTTGCAATGTTCCAGGCAGTTCAAAATGGCCATTCATAAGAGGGTTTCTTTCAATGCCAAGAGATTAGGATTCTTATAGCATACCATTTTTGAAAATTGGTAGAGGATGGTAAGCTTGAGTCTCAATTTATTTCAGCCATTATTTTACTTTTTTGTTGGAGGTTTGACACAAAAGATTACTATTTGAAATAGGTTATCTATTTTAGAATTGATGAATGTGATAAAGGTTGGCTTGAACCTTGAACCTTTAAACTGTATTTCTTTTATCTTGGTTTCTGTGGGAGATCATGTGCAGAGGAGACACAAGGAAGGACCATCAGTGGAAGAGGTATGCTACCCAATTTAGATGCTTATGATTAATTTGTTGTAGATAGATGTTTATTTTCATTGATCAGTTTATAGTTATTTCCTTTGATTATTAACATTATTTCCCCCGAGGGAATAAATTGGCCCAATTGGCCAAAAGAGAGGCATTGATATATCCAAAGATATATTTTCTGACCATTTAATATTTACACAATTACATGATATATCCTCTTCGATCTAGGATATTTTGGCAAGTCCAACAATGTTCAATATGTTTTAGTTCCATCAAATTTTCCTATTCTATGCACAATGCTTCATGTTTCCCTTGATTGCAATTTTAGTCTCCTTCACTAGCAGTTCATTTTTGTTGAAGTTCCTCAAGCACTTAAATTTTCATTTATATTATATGCTTTAAAAGTGCTCTAGTCTTGTCCTTTATCTATTATCAGATTACGATTAGATAGGTCACATTACCTTTTATCTTCCACAATGTTGGGATTGTACAACACCTCTGTTTTCTTTGTAAGGAGACACCACCCAATTGGTATTGAAAAATTCTGACCTTTTGCATTATTGGTTGATGCATCGTAAGCCTAAGGCTATAGTAGTATGTGCTTCTTCTTCCTATGTAATGTTGCATCTTCTTTGTCATTACACCAAGATACGTGAGGGGTGTTCTATAGCCCTGTATGAGGGAGATGTGTAATACCAAAATCAATGATCTAACTGCTAGCATAGACAGTGTTATTAAAATGTCAATATTTATTGTATGTTTCATGTTATTAATTGCAGTATTTTGTTAGTTGATTACAATTTTTTATTTTTGTGTTATAAATTGCAGTATTTTGTCAGTTGACATTACACTGATTACGAATTTTAATTTTTGTGTAGTTCGGTTGTTATTAGTTGTGAGTTCATGGAGAAAGCAACATTGAAGGAGGAAAATTGATTAATGCTAAGGTTATTTATCTTTTATGGATGGGCTTAAATGAAGCAAATTAAATCAGGTGCAAAATAATGATGGTTTATCTTTTGGGATTTGTTTTATCTCAAAGGCCGAATCTAGCCCATGAAAAGGAAGGATACTCTCCGAAAGAGTGCATTTGTCATTGAAGGATTTCATTTTCCATTCAAAAGAAGTGATCTAGCTATTGGCATAGACAGTTTTATTAAAATATCCATATCTTTTGCAAGGATTGGATTCATTACAAGTTTGCAAGTCCCATTGGAGAGATTGGCTCTGATTTTTCTTTTACAGGCCCGCTTCTATGAATGTTAGAGAGGCAGCAGGTTCTTGCCGGCAATCAACAACTTTAGCAAGCCAGCCACCTACGTTTCACCTCAAGTTTGAATGTTTCTTCCTACCTAAGGTCTTGTGTGTGTTGATATATAAAAAGAAACAATCAGGATGCCTTAAGATTTATTTTTCACGTTAATGTGGATCAGTAATTCATTACCAGATAGAATGTACTTCTCATCTGCTCTAGATCTTGACCTAAATGTGCTTGCAATTCATTGAGTGTAGTGGGCAAGCCATTATTGTCTATGGGGGATATGTGCACCTTTGTTTCTAGGCATGAGCCAGCTGTCATGATTGTGGCTGGTCCGTGCCCAGGATGTCTTAAGATTTGTTTTTCATTTTAATGTGGATCAATAATTATTTATCAGATAGATTTTATTTCTCATCTTCTCCACATTTTGACAATAATGTGCTTGCAATTATTGAGTGTAGTGGGCAGGGATCCTGGCAAGCCCTCGTTGTGAGGCCTGTGTGTAGGTTTTAACCCCGTACAAAAATTACCTGCATACGAATTCTAAATCACAGGAAAAATAAAAATGAAAGAGCGTAACACATAAAACACATATACACAGAGATTTCCCACTGGATCTCAAAACCGAGACTACCAGCTTGATTTTTCATTATATTCCCTTCAATGTTACAATACATATTTATACATGCCGAAGCATCCAATACCATGGACCGAAAACCATCGCGTCCAAAACCATGGACCAAAAACCACAGGTAGGTTCGCCCAACCTAATGTAGGGTCCAAAAAAAAAATTTCCCGGGGCGCTGCCCGGACCCCGTAGAGGGGGGCTACCCGCCCCCCTCAAACCCCCCGGATAGGGGGGCCTACCGCCCCCCCTGTGACCCCCGCGCTGCGCAATCGGCGCGGCGAAGGGGGGGCTCCGCCCCCCCGGTTCACTACGTAGGTTAGTCATGGAAAGAATATAACACAACCCAACAAGTCGCGTTATCTTCAGGTATCTCCAATCCTATCCCTTGCTCAACATCTATCATTTATTCATCTGCACATAAGGATAACTCTTAGGGATCTATGCAGGACCCAGACAAGCCTCATCCCTATCTAAGCCACTAGGTCTGCCCCCTCAATTCTCATGTACCTATTGCCTCTCAGATTGCCCCCACAACCTTAATGGAGATGTCAAAGGAATCAATCCTGGATCTGACCCTACTCCCCACCAATATCATCTCCGATTTCATAATCAATCGGCAATGTCAGTTGCTATTGGAATTGGACTTATCCCTTCCTCCTCCACTTCAAATCTCCCCCAAGGCAGACCTTCCTCCCTTTCAAAAGTTAAACAAAAGGCAGGTATAGAGTTGGCCTCTGGAAAACAACTTTCACTTGATAGGGTCCTTAGAGCACAGAGCCCTCTATAGGAGTCTCCCACATGAAGGTTATCTGCTTCAATTACAGAGGGATTGTTAGTCCCGAGAAAAAACTAGCACTAAGGAGGCTTCTCCAGAAGGAGCTGATTTATCTGGTCTTCCTACAGGAAACATTGGGTGTGGCCGATATCATTTCCCCTCTAATGGACTCTATGCTCCCAGGATAGCATTTCCAAGCCATTGATGTTAATGGATGCTCGGGGGGCAATGCCCTGGGATATAACCCTCGCTCAATTAATCTAATGGGCACTTAGGGGGTATAGGGTTCATAGGGGTAGAAATATACTCTACAGAGCTGGGAACTGAGATTAGAATGATAAACATGTATGGGCCCTGCCATCATAGAAATAATTTCTGGGAAATGATTTTGGCAGCCAACATATTTCAATTTGATAATATCATTCTAGGAGGAGACCTAAATTTTTCCCTAGGCTACTCGGAGTCTTGGGGTCACCATGCTCAAGCAGACCCCTTAGTGGGGTTCTTTGCATGGCTCCTTGATTTGCACAATATCATTGATATCCCATCTGCCAAACTAGCCCCAACTTGGAGGAACAGAAGAAGTGGGGAGGACAACCTTGCCAAGAGACTGGATCGATTCCTTATTGAGGAACAATTCCTGGAGCAAGGTTTCACTTATCGCTAGTGGGTGGGATCTAGTAGACTCTTAGACCATCTGCCAATTTACCTTGATATCCGGGGCAATATTATCAAACCTCGAGCTCCCTTCAAATTCAACTCTACATGGTTGAAAGATAACTCCTACATCCGCCTTGTCAAAAACTTTTGGAAGGCCCTTCCAATGGCAAGAAGAGGGAACATCACTGAAGGGTTCGTGGCCAACCTGAAGGAATTGAAGAAGCTATCCAAGATTTGGGCTCACAATAAATGGTGTGCTGAAGAGCATCTGTTAAATGAGATCGAACTGGAGATAGTCAATCTAGAGGAAAATAGTGGGGGCACCTTCCTGTTAAATGACCTGAAGGACAAGCTTACTGAACTAATAGTTAAAAGAGGAAACATTCTCAAGGAGAGGGAGGAAACCTGGAGATTGTGGAGTAGAGCTATTTGGCTGAAGGAAGGAGATGGTAATTCCAAAATTTTCCACAAATTCACTAATGGAAGGAACGTCATTAATACCATATGGAAACTGACAAATGAGCAAGGAACTAAGGTAGAAATCTTCCCTCACCTGGCCTCCCTGGCCACCTCTCACTTCAAGCAAGTCTATCAGGCCCCCCCTAATGGTACCCTAGCAGAGGTCATTAGAGTAGCACAATTGTTCCCTTGGTTCATTGAATATGAGGATGCTGTGGAGCTTAATAGAGAAGTCATTTTGGGGGAGCTAGAGGTCACTCTGAAATGGTTTAAGAAGGACAAGAGCCCTGGTCCAGATGGGTGGTCAATAGAGTTCTACATGGCTTTTTTGACATCCTCGGACATAATCTGCTCAAGGTTATCGAGGAATGCAAGATGACTGGATGTATGCATGGGGCTATAAACTCCACCTTCATCGTCGTCATCCAAATTAGACAATCCATCATCCTTCAATGATTTTCAACCCATCTCCCTGTGAAACTTCCTATACAAAATCATATCGAAAATCATTTCAAATCGCCTCCACCCCATCCTATCCAACCACAAAATCATCTTAAAAATTTTCCTTCCTATAAGATCATTAGATTCATGAAGCCCTAGGCACAACTGAGGAAGTATTGCACTCCATTCAGACTAAGAAGATCAAAGGTATGATCCTCAAAGTTGATCTCTCAAAAGCCTTTGACAGGGTAAGCAAGCTTTATCTTAGAATGCTTCTTACCTATTTAGGATTTCCTGTGGGAGTCATTAAATGGATCATGTGCTGCATTACCAATACATCTTTAGTGTACTAATAAATGGGGCTGCATCTCCCTTCTTTGGCTTTGAAGGAGGTCTCAGAAAGGGGTGCCCATTCTCCTCTACTTTTTCTCCTAGTCATGCAAGGACTAAGCAGACTGATCAAGGACATGCACCATAGAGGCAGGCTCTCGGGAACCAAGATATCGAACGAATGTACTATAACACACCTCCTTTTCGTGGACAATGTACTAATGTTCCTAAATGGAGGGATAGGTGACCTCACCACCATCCATCACACCATCAATCTTTTCAAAACTGCTATAGGCATGATCATTAATAACTCTAAGTCCACCATAACGGTATCAAAATGCTCCCTCCACAAGATACACTTTGCGATACAAAGGTTCCCTTTCACCCTGACCCAGATAGATGGAGGCCTCCAGTATCTGGGATACAGGCTGAAACTGCTTGGATATAAAATTGTAGACTGGATATGGTTGATCTCCAAGCTTGAAAAAAGACTCAATATATGGTATCATAAGAATCTCTCTAGAGTCGAAAGACTGGTGCTCATCAAAGCAATTCTGGAGGCCGCCCCTGTATATTGGATGTCCCTTGCATGGATACCAAGGGGCATTCTCAACCGAATACAAAATCTATGTTGCAAATTCCTGTGGAAAGGCAAATAAACAGGAAGGATATATGCATGGGCAAGATGGGATCTTCTGTCTATCCCTAAGAAATGGCATGGGTGGGGTATAAAGAAATTGGGGGATTTCTCACCAGCACTGGCGACTAAGCTAGGGTGGCAATTAGTCACCACCAACAGTCTCTGGACCAAAATTGCAGTCGCTAAATATATTGCAACACTAAGGCCACTGGACTAGTTGAGACAAACAAGCTGGAACAAAACTGGGGTCTCAAATATAGGGAAAGCGGTTTTGAACTCAATGCCTCTTATTCGAGATGACCTAACTTGGAGAATATCTAATGGGACATCTATCCGAGTAGGTCGTGACCCTTGGATAGGATGTGGGAATGCACACTAGCTACGTGAAGGCTTATTCCATAACCTTAACGAGAAAGGAATTGCACACATAGTGCACATTGTGGACCAGGAGAGATCAACCTTCCTGCACCAAGCTTGGAAGTCAACCCATGGCTTGCTCCTTCCTTTACAATGGCACCAATATTGGAGTACTTTCACTATAGCTCTCATGGAATCTGACATTAGACTAAGAGAAGGGGAGGATGAGATTACATGGGCCATCGCCAAAAATGGTTGGTACTCCCCTAAATAGGGGTATCTACAACTGGCCAATCGACACAAGCCACAACACATAGATACATGGTGGAAAGGAATTTGGAAGCTCAAAGCACCCCCCTGAACAAGATTACTCATGTGGTCCATACTAAAGAATAAGGTGCCGACGGGAGACAAATTGTATAGAAGAGGGCTATATGGACCTTATAGGTGTTGCCTTTGTAAGGACAACATTGAATCTTTGGATCATCTCTTCCTTTCTTGTCCCGTCACAATTGATCTCTGGAACTCCATTCTATCTCACACACTCTCATCCATCAATTGGAGCGGTCAAACCACCAAGGAGGTATGGGAAAATTGGTGGTCATCTGTATCATCACCCAAAGCTAGGAACCTCCCCCTACTCATTAGTTGGGAAATATGGATAGTCAGGAACCGCACAATCTTTTTAAGGCATCGCCCCCCAATGGCCATCCATCATAGCCAGAATTATAGCCGACTAAAGTTCACTACCTGAGGACATGGCCACCTCTCCACCTAGAACTATCATCCCCGAGTTCATTGATCACTCACAGCCCTGGGCATATTTTGATGGATTGGCACAAGAAACAGGATGTGGAGGTGGGGCTGCTCTATATATTTCAGATACACATTTCTATCATATTCAAATGGGACTTGGAAATGGCACAAACAACTTTGTTGAACTCATCACTGCCAAATATCTCATACAATTTGCAATTGAAAAAGACTGTCATAATCTACAAGTTTTCGGTGACTCGAAAATTGTTTGCAACTGGATTAACAAAACATCAACATGGCATGCATTCACATTGCGACATATATTGGATGAGGTGCATAGATACATCACATATTTTGACAATTTTGCTTGTCACCATATTTACAGGGAACAGAACACCCTTACTGACAAATTTTCCAAAACGGCAACGATCAGGCCATGCAAAATCTGGATGATCCACAAGCAACAAGGAGGAGAACAGTTCCAGTACTGCCACCGTCCATACATGGACCAAACAAATCAACCTCAACAGGAGCCTGAAATCATTTAAAATTGACCATTTTATTTTTGTTTATATTTACTATGTTTATAAATAATCAGTACATGTCCTCAAGAGTACTCTTTGCGTAGAGTAACAAATTTTGAAGTTTATTTATACAACACTTTATTTAAAGACTGTCTCCCTACGTGGAAAACATATTTTTGGTTCTTAAATTTTGGACTAGCACATAGCCACTAAATTTTGCATATGCTCATAGCATCTACAACATGTAATTTTCCTATCTTAATGAAAATTACGATTTTTCCAAGGGGAAAACAGAGAGGTATAAGAATTATATATATTGAAATATTAGATTTTTTTCCAAGCTATCTATCCATGGCAGGTAGGTAATGGAGATTTATTACAACCGATTAAAAAAGAAAATAAATCTAAGTCTAAGTTAAGTTAAATTTATTATTAATTTTTTTTATTTAAAAGGTTGGAAATGAAACCTATTTATATTAATTAAATGGTTATAAATACAAATATTGTTATAAAAAATAATTATTAATTATTTATTTTGATGAAACACGATTTAACAAAATGATGATTTAAAGTATGCTTTTTTTATTATAAAAAATTGTTTAATATAGAATATGATAATTAAAAATAATAAAATCAAGAAATATCATTAATAATGAATAAGGGAACAAAATATGAATTAGTTTTCATTAAAAGTAAAATAAAGTTATTCATATTTTTTTATAATGCTACACAAGAAATGTGAATATATATAGAGATTTTGTAAAAGTACAATTATTGCTTTTTTTGAGAGGACATTAATAAGATTAATTAGAGATGTGAGAAAGGTTAAAGTACTAATATTACTATGGTTACTTCTATGTTTTTATCTACTTTTTAGAAAGTGATAACTTATTTCCTCTAATTTATATAATGATAAGTCATTCCCAAGGGATGATGTCATTTTCTAATTTTTAATTGGTTCTTATAAAGTGGATTTTGATAGTACATTACTTGTTTTGAGGCTTATTTTCAATCTCAAAATTTCCATAATGAAAGTTTTGCTTTTAGGAAGTTGATGTACCAACTAAACACCTTAGATCTCACAAGCCTTTTCATTCTCCATCTTCTAGTGTTAGGGTTTTAAACCCTTTGGGTTATTTTTTATATGTTTACAGACCATTCTTTCAACCTCTTGTAATAAATTTTTTGATTGAGCATAGTCATCATCACTCTCTCTAGAGATAAGCTACCACCATTTTAGCCAATTTGTGTTTTGCAGTGTACTATTTTATTTATTAATAGATGTTGGGTTTTCATTATATTATTGTGTTCTCTACTATATTTCTCTCCATATGTGTTAAATTTCCTTTATTTCCTTCCATTTCATTCCCTATATAATCCATATCATTTATACCTTGTAATAAATCATTAATGCTTCTAACATTACACAATTTTTCCCTTTTTGGGGCCATTTTGTATTAGCATTGACTATTGTTTTCATTTTGACCTTGGGTTTCTTACCGAATTTGAAAATCCCTATGCAATATTTTAACAATCAAATTTATTTCTTTACTTCATTTCATCCACAATTGATGCCTAAATTGAGGTGGTGAACATAACCTTCATTCACGTTGTTTTCCTTTCTAACTGCATTATGGCTTTCAATAAAAATATTATTGTGTATTAATAAAAATATGGGTGAGAAGTTTCTAAGTGACGATAATTAAGTTGTTTTAATCATAGTTGTTGATTAGCAATTAGATCATGACCGTTATTTAATCAACAAGAAAAATATAAGAGGAGGCTTGAGGGTCAGTGGGAGACACATAAAGAGATCAAAGAGTTTGATTTTTTTGGGCGTGGTTGCTGCGAAAGTCAAGCTCAGTGATCTGAGTTGTAGTGAGAGGGGAAGTTTCGCAGAGGGACCTGACTCTAAGACCAATGATACATACTAGAGAGACAGAACAACAATAGGAGAGACATCGCAGCTCCAGAGAGGGTGACTCTTGGTACCTGCATATTTTACAACATAGCCACCACAAAGTCACTCATGTCTATATATTACACTCTCCTTTCTAACTGCATTATGGCTTTCAACTTCTTTCTCCATATGGAATTTTATTTGATCTCCTAGTTCCATCCACATTCCACTAATAAAAATAACAAGGAAAAGCTTATTCTTTGTGCATAAATTTTCCAATATTCACAACAAGGGTTGTGACATCCTTTAGTAGAGACAAATAAAGTATAAGGAACTTTGTGATTAACGTTGGACCAATCAACCTTTTAAGGTTAGCAATCAATTTTAGTTTCATTCAAATAAGAAACAATTTAAAAATCAGCGTCATAATATTATGCCTAATTGATACGATCCTTACATTGTCATAAAAACAAATGAATCCTAATGCCTCAATTTAGACATCCCACCTCAATTTGGCATTCATGATGTAGAAAATGTTAGCCAATTGAAGTTGTATGAGCCATCTCACTTGGCGTAATTTGTTCTAGTAACACATTTAGAGAAATGATTACATATTTTCAATCCTCCTTGTTGAATAATCTCTTCTTAATTTTTGCACCGTACCATTATGCATCACCAAATCATCCTTATTTAATGAGCTAAAAAGGTAATTTTCCCTATCTAGCTAAGTGGTTGTCCAAGTTAGCATTTGAGCAACACTTTCCTTATCTTATATATAAATTAATGATGATTCCCTTTTATCACATATGAATGGATGCTACTTTTAATATATGCATTATATTTGTACCTTTCTACTTTGTACTTTAGCACACTTGTATTTGATCCTTATGTAACACCCTCCTCCCACATCTACCCAAGTAACCGACCAACTGGGGTAAATATGTGACGAAGAGTTACTATGATATGTTTCAACTCCCTATGTATCATTTAAGGAAGTGGAACCAACGGAACACGAACAACCTTCCCTTCTACACTTGCAATAGAACCCCCAAGAGCCATCCAACCCATCCAGGTGACCAACCCTTGAGTCAAACTGTAATTTTTTTGCATTAAAGCCTCAATCATTCCCTTGATATGGGATTGCATGTGACTGGGAACCTCCAGTCGCTCCCACAACAAGCCATGCTTGCAACTAGGGACTTTTCTAGGTAGTTCTATGCCAATGACTCCAGATTTTGTGCCAATTTTTTAGGGCCAGGACTCAGGCCACTGCCTAGAACTCCATGAAGCTTCTAGAAATGATAAGTAACATCAAAACAATGATACAATTTCAAATAATTGAATGAGGACTTGAATGGACCCCTACTAGCTATGACAAGAATTTCATTAAACATGTCACGAATATGCATTCTATAGGCTTAAACAACATATCTGAGCATAGGGGCCTCACATTTATTTGAGAATCACTAAGAAGCATTGTTGCATGATCCCCATAACTTCATTACCATATATTAAGACATATATTCATTATACATTCAATGATCAACCAAAACATGATGAGATCCATACATTTTCACTATAATAAAACTCACTGATAACCAACATATAATCAACATAAATATCAAGGTGTTGACAGTGTTGGACCCGCCAACATGTCAGGGGATACCCCCGGTAAGAAGTCCCAACTAGACCTCATACCATTTGGTGTAGGAGTCCTAATAGTGGGTTGTATAGTATCGCCTTGACTGTGGTTGCGCGCAGAGGCAAGAAAGATGTCCTGGTTGGTAGCAAGGGTGTGACCAGTGCAACAAGTCAAGGAAGGTGCGTGAAGAGTTCTAACACACGAAAAGTGGGATAAGTGTGCCCCTTGGGAACCTGTGGAAACAAGCGTCTTGGAAGGGAACACACGAGAAAAGATACATCACAAGCTGAAAGGCAAGTGAACCAATAATCCAAAGTGATGGTTAAACCAACAACACATCTCCAACCAGATTCACACATACATATATAGAAAGAATCCATACATACATGCCTAAGAAAACATATACATATATCATTAGTGTAACCAAGACAACTGAAATACAATAATAACATATGCATGAAACGTGTTGGATTTGTTATATTGAGAAAGTGAAAGTTCCAATCATACACACAACCATGACCAGCTACTAGTCCCGACAACAGAACATTACAGTTACTGCTGCCTGCTCCCCCAAAGAGATATACTAGCTTTGCACTGTGGAGAAGCCAAGGCTCATTACAATACACTCTAAGCCTTCTCTAAGATACACCTATAGGAAGATTGGCTCCCCAAAATCCTGTACAATGAGTTATGAGGCTCTATAAATAGCAAAGGGTGGGGTGACCTTTGACATTCCCCTTTGTGACTCTTCACCTACCCTCATGACTCTTCAACTACTACATGACTATTACATTCTACTATCGACACTTGTTCTTTCACTTTTACAAGATGTTACATTACAATCTACACATGTAACCATGTGAGACAAAAGAGGCTTGAGCAAGCCATGCAAGATATTACTGAGACTCAAATAGTTGTGGGAAGACCAACTCTTCGACATCCTCGATATGATCGACAGTGGTGAACTAATGCCAAGCTTGGTAGTCCATGGTGGTGTCCACGTGCTCAATGGTGACATATATCTGAAAGAGAAATCTTGCATATGTTGCATCCGATACACTGATTTGGTACCTCTGTCCAACTTGTCTATTAACATGCACATCATAGTCTTGAGTGCAACCGGACCAACAACATACTGATGCATAGTGTCTACGCTGATCTCCAAGTGTGTGTTGGTGGCTATGCGCATCGGATCGTTGATGTACATGTCCAACTCTAGTCGGACTTGGTCTTTTGTCTTTGCCTTGGTGAGTGTGCCCATGGATGGGATTGTATGCAGGCACATAATGACATCCATGCTCCCGAACACCCTTGCATGTGATTGACAGCACTGCTCACCCTGTCTGCTCTGTGCCAGCTACTAGGATGGATCTATAACCTGTATGGGCATAGTTTCATTAGTCTATGCATGTTGTGCCTCATGTTGTACATGTTCCTACTACACTTCCTTCTCATGTCTGTGCAACTCCCGTTCTTCCCTAAGTTGCCACTTCAAAACCTGCAACTCCTTCTCTATTTCTCTCTCTGCCTTTTCACAATCCTCTTGTCACGCTATTGCTTCATAGCCTCAATTCCAAAATTTATTTCATCACAAGTGGATCTGCTTTGAACTTGCAGCTTTTCTTTGCCTCTGCGTTGTTAACAACCTTCCTCTTGCATTTTTCATGCGCAGGTATGCTACCCTCTATTTTTGTTGATGGTGTTGCTTGGTGCGATGTTGCTTCAATTTCATCTTGATATCCTTGTCTATGAATGGCTTGATGTCTTCATAGATAGGCAAGCACATAGGCACTTAGTCAATTGTATCTCCATTTGTGCTCTCATTGGTGTCCTTCAACTTTGCTCTCTTATAGGCCATTGTACCTGTACTGCTTAGAGGTAGACAAACACCTGTGATACCTGGAGACGTAATAACACTCATGGTGAGAAATCTGTCAGTTAAAAACCAAAACAAATTGGAGGGATTTCATGCAACATACCTGTGTGACTGATTGTGAAGATTGCACAATTTTCACCGGGAGGCTGGGATACTGAATGCCAAAATTGCGCAAGGCACAGTTCGTGCTGTCAGGAGGTTGATTGACTGCTGGAACTGCACAATGCATAGTCTAGTCTAGCCTACTAAGGACTAAAACTGCGTAATGTCCAATTTTAGTCAGCAGTGACATGCAAGCCCAAGGACTGCATTGCGTAATTTTATGGGTCAGCAGGGTACTACCTCCCAAAATTGCACAGAGAAAGCCTGGAGATCAATGATGGTGAGGTTTGCACTGTTTCTGGAGGGAAGGTTGAGCCTTCACTTCCAAAAATGCGCATTGTTGTCCGGGCAAGGCAAGGTCCAGGTCAAGGCAACCTAGAACCGCCCACGGGCCACTGAAAACATGAAAAGGTTTGGATGCATGATGAGATAGAGTGTAAGAAAGAGTGAATGATCATGCATGCAAATAGTGAGTGCAAGATTGTGAAAATGGAAAAGTGAGCATGTGTGTGAAGCGAGTCGCTGCAACGACAATCGTCAGTGAAGAAACAATGTCATGCATTCGACATCAGTGAGATGCAAAGAAAAACTAAAATAGTGTTTATAAAAGCTAATATGAATCAAAATGACAACAAGCGTTCATTGAAATCAAGCAGACAACACTTACACAAAGAGAAATACAAAAAGCGACAGAAACTCAACACAAGACATGAAAATCAGACTTACCCTTAAATAACTAAGTTGATTGTCCCGAAGAATCCTAGATGCGACATGGGATGTCAGAGCTACAATATTGATGTGAGGAATGAGATTTGTAGCGTATGGTACATAAGTTTTGAAAAGATTGAGGTTATGATGCACATGCCATGAATCTAGGAAAAAGTGACACTTGGCGGGAGGTTTCTAAAAGGATCTTTGCATGTAACCTCCAAATCCTAAAATAGATCCCTAAAATCTAGGGATGCCTTTTGCATGTTGCCTTTTTCTATTTTGGGAAAAGTAGCCAATGCATGCAAATCATGATAGCTCAGTCCTAGAGGGGACTAGTCGACCTGAAGGCACATGCAACAGTCTACAATCCTGGGAAAGGGATTTGCGCAGTTTTTGGGCTGAGCAGGGTTGGCTGTCTCTTAGGAATTGCATAATTTCTAGGGTCATGTTGGCTTATATGGGCCTGATCCAGGTTCAGAAGAATTATTTAGCCAAGCAAATCTCGCAGCTACCAGCCCGTGAAGCGCGGACTGAGGTCTCACCCGAGGTAGTAGGGGAGGGTGTTGGAACCAAGTTTTCGCACCCTTGGGATGTCTAGATGTGGTTTGGAGGCTTCATGCCCCGTTCTGCAGCTTCGCGTTGTGTTGTATTCGTGCAAATCTAGAATATTTCTTACTGTCTATTAACGTGCAGTCTACAGATCTAATGTAAAGGATGAAGTATTACAACTCGGTTCTACTTTAAAGTGGTCTTTAAGCAAACATTTATCACATTCATTCAGTTTGCATGTTAAGATTTAAACCCAGATTCACAAGTATTCAATAAGCATTGCACATAAATCAAATAGTCTTATTAACCATACAAAATGCTAGATTCATGATAATTCAGAGATCACGAATAATTCGCAGAATGAACTTATCTTTATTTCCACTTATCATCCGTACAACCAGATCTGCCCTATGCACTCAGCTGTAGGGGTCCACGCACACAGCTACAGACTCTTCCAGGCCTCTGCGCACACAACTATAGAGCCTATATCCTCTACCCCAACCCTCGACTCGGACTTACAAACACTTTTAGAGTGCTTCCCTCAACAACCCATTACAATTTAGATCCAAGATCATACCCAAAAATAACTACCTTTTCCTCATAGAGCTGCACTCTATTTATACCTTCCTATGGTCCGCGGACCGACTTACTTCCTATTATTTTACATTATTTCTTGGGCGGACAACCCTTTGACTCGACCTTTTACATTTTTCTCTCTGCATACTTCGGAGTTTTTACAATAATTTAATCCGAATTTCTAGGCTTTCTGCCCCAAAACAGTTACATGGGACCTCTGCTACCCAACAGTCCCCCAACACAATCATCGTGACTCAGCTCGAGTCACTCACCAACACAGCTAGACACTCTGCCTTGGCTTCACAGTTTGCCTCCCCTTGACTTACGCTTGTCATCATGTTGCTCCTTTGTTGCCTCCTGCAACGCTTCGTTTGGCTCCGGCTTCGTTGTTTCTCCCACTTCTCATAACCGATAATGCTCATTCTACTCTACTCAGTTAACACAGAACACCCCCTCAGAAGATTTTAGCATGAGTGAGGGAGCCGCATATGGGACACCCTAGTACCACCGTAGCCACTTTCGACCTTCGTATCTTCTCTTCGTACTGCCTGTTGCAGATTGTGTTGCAATTTTGCAAGATCCTTGTTGTTGTCCACAAGATCCCCATTTTTAAGGAGCCATAGAGCCAACTTATTAACTGCATATCTACTTGTGGTCTCCGTCTATTGATCCTTTTGCTTGTCTAGTGTAGTTCACCGGCCTGACCCTGAGTGGGGCGACGACATCTGGACAAATTCTGCTTCGTGTCTCCCCTTTTCCGGTACATCCTCTACTATTGATGCGGTAGTTTGCGGGGTGCCCGCAGCTATCAACACCATACCCCTTAGAGAGTCTTGCTTCTTCAGCGACCATATCACCACCCTTGGGCTTACTCCTTGTGCAGAGAGAATGAACAACTTCATATCGATATCCAGTATATGTTTTCCAAAAGCGTAGGTCACCGATTCCCGCCTGTTCTATCATCCTCATGTAAAATTTGTGGCATCTCGTTCCATCTCTGGCTCATACTGTTCCGCTTAATTTCCCGCCACCCACTCCCTTTGCCATAATGCAGACATCTTGTTATGAATAGTGCTATCAACAATCCTCGTTCCTCTTACCAGCGTATCCACATGATTCATCTTGTGCAACCGCGACCCTCATGTTTAGCCAAATGGACATGCACCCTGGTATTCGTGCATCGGTCCCCCAGACTACTTTATCGTCCTGCGCTCTCTTTCAACTGGTTGGAGTGGTGAGACTACCATCTGAATGGTTAGTCTAGCAATCGGCTCACCCATGTAGAGCTTTAGGCAACTGCCATTCACTCTTCCTGGGAAGGAGTCTCCATTGAGTTTGGCAAGCTGAATCGCGCCCCCATCAATAACTTCTTTGACGACATAGGGTCCCGACCAATGCATGCAGAGTTTGCCCAGGAACTTCTTGAACTTACTGTCATATAGTAATACTAGATCATTTTCCTTGAAAGTGCGCACCTTGATGTGGTGGTCATGCCATGCTTTCTTGCATTGTTTCTGCACTTGTTGATGGAATCCTGCCAAAAATTGTTCCTCCTCTAGTTCTTCTAATTGCGCGAGCCTTTCTTCCAATGCCCCGCGGTTTGCATACCTGTGATTGCCGTGATCCACAGACTACGCACAATATATTCCATAAGCATAATGGCTTCCTTGACATAGACCAACCGAAAATGTGTCTGGCCTGTCAGCTTCTTGCACGTGGTTTAGTATGCCCATAGCACAATAGGGATGCACAAGTCCCAGTCATTTCATGCATTACAGACCTTAGTCAACATGGTCTCCAAAATTTTGTTGAATGCTTCAATGGTTCCATTGGCTTGCGGGTAGTATGGCATACTTTGTTGGTGATATATCAGGAATTCCTTATTGAGTGCATTGATTGTTTCATTCATAAAATGCATTCCCTATCACTCATGAGAATTTTGGGACATTCAAACCTGGTCTATACATTCTCGAACAAGAACTTCGCTACTGTCGCAGCCATGCAATCCTTTACCGGTTGTGCCTCTGCCCATCAGTTCAAATATTCGGTCATGATGATGATATAATGCACGCCTGTCTTTCCTCGTGGTTCAATAGGCTTGACGAAATCAATTGCCCATTTCTCAAATGGTTGTAGCATCATTTGTGGCTAGAGCGGCATTTCATTCCTCTGCGATGGTTTCCCCGTCTGTTGACATACATTGCAGGTACAATAGTATGTTTTCGAATCTTGATGCAGGGTGGGCCACCCTAATCCTGTGTGAAGAATCTTTTGGGCTGTGGCGCGACCCACATAATTTCTGCCAACAACCCCCCCATGTGCTTCAGCAAGGATCTGTCCTCACTCAAACTCCAAGACATATCTACGTAATATTTCATCATTGCCCATTTTGCAGAGGTGTCCTACAATCACGGTGAAGTTTGCTATGTGTAGTACCAATTCCTTCTTCTGCTGAATAGAATATCCCTGCGGAGTGGTTCCTGTCTTTAAGAAGTGGATTATATCTTCAAAGTGACCATCCACTACGCGCACCACATATAGCTATGCATCCAGGAGTCCATCCTCTAGATTTGTGGGTTCTTCACCAGTCTCAATTCGAGACAGGTGATCATGGCCTGCGTTTAGACGTCCTGGATTTACGATGACCTCAAATTCATACTCCTGAAATAACAGTAACCATCTACAAATGCGCCCCCCTAACACAGGTTTGTTCACTAGGTATTTAACGTCGAGTGACTAGTATACATCTCAAAGTGGCCTCCCAGAAGATAGTGGTGGAATTTTTGAAGCGCGTATACCATCGCTAATCCCTCGCGCTCGGTAGTGGAGTAATTCTTCTCAACTTTTGACAATCGTCGACTTGTGAATACAATCGGGTGGTCAATTCCCTCTGCTCCTAGTTGAGTAAGTATCGCCCCCAGTGCGATACATGACACGTAGACATGCACATGAACCTTGATGTCCCATTTCGGAAAGACCAATATAGGGGTTGATGCCATCTTTTCCTTGAGCATATCTAGAATTTTTTTGCATTCCTCATTCCAACAATAAGTAGCATCCTTCTTCAACAATTTTTCCACCCGAGCTGTGATCTATGCGTAGCTTTTGATGAACTTAGGATAGTAGCCCGTGTGTCCGAGTGTGGCGCGGAGTTGTTTGACACTTCGCGGTGCTTGCATATTGAGTATGATGACGATCTTTGTCGTATCCACCATCATGCCTTGCTTACAGACCACATGGCCCAGCAGGTTCCTGAATGGGACAAGGAAAGTACACTTCTTTAAGTTTAGCGCAATCGGGTGTCAACAGCAAGTATCTAGCATCAAGCGTAAGCTCACTACATGCTTCTTAACCAATCCAAACATGATCCAATCATCAAGATAGACGTCTAAGAACTTATGTATAAATTCTTTGAATGTCGCTACCGCTATTCATGAAAATATCGTCGGCACATTCTTCAGTCCAAAGGGCATCATCGTGGTCTGAAAGCAACCCCATTTAGTGGCGAACATCATTTTACTCCTATCGTCTGGCGCGATCTTGATTTGGTGGTATCTTGAGAATCCATTTATGAAGGAGTAGGCTTCCTGCCCCCCCACATTTTCCAGTACCTCATCTGTAAACGAAGTTGGAAATGGATCATTAATGTAAGGATCATTAAGCTTCTTGAGATCTACATAGATATGAATCTCACCCTTCTGTTTCTTCTCCTACAAAACCATTGGACTTACCCAATTGGACTCCTCGATTGGTTCAATGATTCTTGCTGCCAGCATCTTGTCTAGTTCTTCGCGAACCTTTGCTTTATATTTTGGGTTCAATCGATAAGGTCGCTACTTAACTGGTTTCGTGTTTGGCTTCAATGTTATCTTCATCATTCCCAGGTCTCCTAGGATCCCTTTTAGGTCCGTGATTTTTTTTTGGAATAAATCTTGATATTCAAACAACAATTCGACGACATTCTCCACCGTGGCATCGTCCCAATATTTCCCAAGCATTGCATACTTTGGCTCGTCTTCTATTCCAATATTGACTTGTCTTGTTTTCAATGGCGTCGTGATATCTGGATCTTTGATTTTGGGTTCGTGCAGCTCACAACTCCCCTTTGATTCTAGAATGTTAACTTTTCGCAGATCGTCCTCATCATCTTCTACCTGGACATTATAGCATTTGAGAGCTTGGCTCAACTGTCATGACCAGTCGGGCTACATAGTTTCTTTTGGTTCCAGTGGTGTGGCAGCCTTTACCAGCTGTAACGCGTCATCCACGGGATCCATCCATTGATCTTCAAAGAGGAATGTCGACAAAAACCCTTTGCACAATATATTCCACTCGCCTGTGTCATGCCAGAGCTCTGCTTCAGTATACCAGTTTCTGGGAATGATGTCCAAGGTGTGATAAAATAAGTGCACCCATTCTGGCTGAGGTTCTTCTCCATATGCTTTGATCCATCTGGTAAGGTGCACGCGCGGATCATCCTGTCCATCGTATTTCTCTGTTAGGTGTAATTCTGGCTTCCCAAATATGATCTTCATCATACGTCTGCAGGTGCGCCAATCTTCGAACGTCCCTTCATGTGTTCCCCACCATCGTGCAAGCGTCGCGTGCAATGCCCACCTCATCGCATAAAACCACTAGTGCTCTGGTACTGTGACTTCAAATTTGGTCAGGAATTCATCTAATATTGTCAGCCCATCATATGTCAACATTTTGCAATCCTGGGCCTTCATGCAATACAAATATTTAGTCACCATGTTGTAATGTAGTGTGGTCACTCCATTCAACCTGTTGTGCCACCGCTCGTCTTCCTCATCTGACTTAGAAGTGTAGGAATCTCCATAGCCTTGTGATATTCTTCTATCCTCCGTTGTCTTGACCCCTTCTCTCCTTTGTGTAGCCATTCTATGACTACAATCTGCGTCGTCGCCGCTTTCCCTGTCATGCACAGGTTCAATGTAGTGCGGTCCTTCAGCCGGATCTAGCGGAATGACCACGCGGACCGACTTTGTTTCAAATACCATTGTCCGCTTCTTTAAATTAATAATCCCATTCATGTTGGTGGCCTAGTCTATCCCTAACATCATAAGATAGGGCTTACTTTCATCCATGAGCTCAATAACTTCAAAGTTCATTTGAGTACTTGCGTTGTCAAGATCTACCATAACTCCTTGCAACTTGCCCATAGGCAGTACCTTCTGCTGATTTGCCATTAGTAGTTGGATAGGGGGCCATTGTAGCGTAGGCTTACCCATGTGCTCCCAAGTTTGTTTAGGCAATACGTTGGCATCTAAACCTAGATCGAAAATGACCCGATCCATTTCATACTCGTCGATCTATGTTGTTAGTCGCATTTCCCTCTCGGTTCATGGTGTATGTCTTCCCAACTTTCAAATGACGCGAGGTTCACTCCATCTTGCACATCTATTTATCAACTCCTGCAAGCCTTTAACTGACCTGTTGTCACGAACCAATTTTATACATGTCTCTAAAAAGGTAGTTATCATCGAGGGATCCTTATTTTCCTCCAGCTGATCCCTACTACCTAGAGTAGAGACCTCCGCGAAGCTCCCCCAAGCTTCCAGATATGTCTCCTTACCAATCCCTAAATTCCTTTCATACGCTCCTGTGGCCATGCCACTTCTCAGTACCATGTTGACTTTGGGATCTTCCTCGCGGGGTTCGGACCTCATCATCTACACATTTTGGGTCATTGTTGGTTGTGCTGTCCTTTTTTCGAGAATCTGTGCTATCAGCGTAGGACAATCTATCAACTCATGATCGAATTGCTCATAGTAACTGCACGAAATTATAGTTGGGTTGGTACAATCTCGCTTGTAAGTCCTTGTTCCCCGCAGTTATAGTAAATTATCTGCACGCGACCTCTTCCTAGCTCCATTCCACCTCGTCCTCATCCTCGGCCTTGGAGCCCACCGTGTGCGATCACCGCAGATGGATCCTGACCTCGCGCCTCAATTTGCATTCTATAAGCAGGTGATTGGTCCATCAACAATTAGTAGCTATGATAGTCTCTTTCCTCGTGGCCCACCAACCTGCAAAAGTTACAAAATAGCTGCTGGGGGGTCTGGTTGTATTTTGGTAATAGATGACAGTTATCAGTGTTGTGCTTTCCTCCCACCTGACAGATTGTGCGCCAGAGTGGGGCTGTAGTGCGCGGTCCTGCCTGTGCCTCTGGTCGCAATAGGGTTGGTACTTTGGCAACTTGTAAGGGGCCAATTTACACCCATAAACCCTCCATTCTATGTATTTTTGGTACAAGTACCAATCTCATGTTCTTGCTTGATCTGTTAGCTGCATAATCCTTTTAATTTCTTCACTTATTCTGGGTTATGATGTTCCACTGAGGAGGCTCAAAGTTGGATGGAAAAACATCTCTATGAATGTTTTGCATGTGAAGTTCCTTTCATCCTTCATTACTAAGGTTGTCCAGAAGACGAGAGATTGGGGTTCTCCTTCTTCATTCAACTTGGTCTGTCTGCCTAAAAATAAACAAACATGTACACTAATATTGAAGAATACTAAAACACTTCCTCTGTGGTGAAATTTATGAATTTCTCATGGATGGCATCTGCCAGGAACTAACTAAAATTAAACAACATAGAGGGCTTTGCATTAGATGACAATATGGACAAAAAACCTATTATCGCCTCATCAAGCCACTGATCTAAATAATAGCCTAGCAGATATGAAATTATAGTAACTATATCTTTGGTTCTATCAGGGAAAGCAGAGGAGGAATATGAAGGATTTTTGCTAGGCAGTGGAGTCTGTTCAGTCATGAAGAGTTCTAGGGTTTTAGCTCTTTTGGCAAAGTCTAGTCTCTGGTACATTTCACTGAGGATTTCATGGGGAAAAGGGGAGGATATTTCAATGATAGGAGCTTGCATCATCTCCATTATAGATTTAGCATCAATGGTAAAAAATATGTCTCCTGCTAGGGCTATTACTGCCCTTTGCTGTGGGTTATAGCATGACTCAAATTTTCTGATCAATTCTGGGCAGCTATGGGTTTTGGGAAAAATATAGAAAGGAAAATTTGTATCCCATAGTTCTATATCATCCATTTCATCAACAAATTTGTCCTCCCACTAGTAGTAGATACTAAAGAGATTGAATTCTAATATTATTTCATGTATTTTGAAGTCTCTGTCTGCAAGTGGGATATGGTCCAAGTCCACTGGTGGGTGCACCATTGGATTGAATAACTCATGTTCTTTCTTCTTAGGTGGCATGGCTGTCTTCTGCAAATTTTTAAACTTGGATTGTTTTTTTGAATTTGCAGGTGAACTATAATAGAAAAGGAATGAGAACAAGAGGGAATTCAGAGAGGGAAAATAGAGAGGGGATGAATAGAAAATGGGATTCAAGAAGGGGGACGTACGCTAAATGCATAGAAGTGTATCTTTTTGCAACTGTGTTATTGTTTCACTGTGTATGCCCGAGCAAGCCTTCGCCTTCTCCTGTAAGAAAAAGAGAACATATTCAAAACTCAGTGAATGACTGAGATGATGCATTTTTATTTTTGGAGAATCCCCGTTGGAGTGGCCTGAAGTGGTGCAGATCCATTGGCTAATGGTCCAATGAATTGAATGTGCAACGGTATAGCGCGGGACTGGAGGTGATAAGCAGATGGGTCAGAGTGGTGTCACAGAGTGACGATATTGGTGAACGGTCACAATAGGAGGGTGGTTTGTTAGAAAGCGAAAATCACTTTTTGGAGGGCCTATGGAATGATAAGTGGAATGAGCGGGGGGGTGAAATCATGACAACATGACACATAATTGGTTCGAAACCACTGATTTTGGACCCCCCCCCCCCCCCCCCCCCAAACATTAACGTTTGGAGGATGAGGGGGGGCGGAAACTCATGTGGGCCATTGGATCAAATATCAGTTACAGGGATTTGATGAAAGGTGTGGGGTGGGTGATAGTTGATGTGACGGGCACGTGAGTGGTGGGGTAGGAAAATGAAAGGGGGGCAGAGTATAGGATAAAGTTAGGAGTAATTTATAAGAACCATAACCTTTTTAAATTTTTTTAAACATTAGAAAAAACACATGAACTATGTCATAAAACATTAAAGGAATTTTTCATGTCCTTTTCCCTTTGTGATTCTCTCAATCTACCTACACTTTTGTTTCTAATCTAAAAAAATTTCCTTTTTTTGCAGGGTGTGTTAGCTCCTGCTGCAGCAAGTATTCATTTTTCATGATTGGCATTTCACAGGCCAAATATGTCGTACTTTGCTTGTTGCAATGCTCCATATTTGCTCAAACAGTCTCCAAATGAAGAAGGCTACTTCAAGATTCATTCAATTGCCTTCAAATTTTGTAAAAGTTTTCCTGGTATTGCTACTTTTAGTTAAAGGGATGTCCAAACAGTTTAATCTTGGTCTCCCTAGGTTTAAATTTCATGTTTTAGAATATAGAGATTGTAAGTCTGTCCAAACAGTTTAATCTTGGCAGACTCTTAGATATGTAGAGAAACAAGAGAGTCCAACAGTTTAATCTGGGCTCTGGAAGAAATAAGGGTAGTATGTAGATAGGAAACATCAAAAGAAAATGTATGATGGGTTTGCAAGTCTAAGTGCACCCCCAAGCAAAAGAAGAAAAAATGCTAGGAAGTAGGCTAGGTAGGTAGTTCTGAGGCTGTTGAATTGCTACCAAGTTCCAAGTTTGCAGGTATCATATCATGCAGAACATAATCAGAAAAGATTTGTAAGCAAAAGGCTCAAATGAGGTATAACTAACTCCCCTTCTCTGCTTTCCCCCCAATCATTAACTAATATCCCCAAAAAGAGGTCAAGATCTGCTTGACACCTCTTTAGTTCATCATCTTCATCACTCTGGTTGAGTAAAGATCTGCTTTGCTCAAAGTTGTTCCTTATCTTCTCCCGAAGTATGGTCCTACCCCCCCGAAACAGCCTAAGTTTCCCCCAAACTTAGCGCTTTCTTACCACCTTGTTGTGCAAGCTCCTTCCAGGGTCCAGCAAGAGATTTCCTCTACTTTGACAAGCTCACCAACTCCCACTATGGCAACAAGGAAGGAAAGTGATCTCTCCTCACAAGTCAACAAATGGAAGTCCTTTCAGGGTCCAGCAAGAGATTTCCTCTACTTTGACAAGCTCACCCACTCCCACTATGGCAACAAGGAAGGATAGTGATCTCTCCTCACAAGTCAACAAATGGAAGTCCTAATTCCAGTAGCATTTACCCTTTAGAATGTTCAGCTTTCAACCCCCTCCTCCTTTGGCCCAATGCCTCTATTTATAGTATTCTAGAGGAGGTTATTCAGTTCCAACATCAATGGGATACTCCCTCTTTTGGATGGGGTAGCTCCTCTCTTGATGGGATAATCTCCTCTATCATAGGGGTGCATGAACCATCTGGAGGCGCTCAATACACGTCAAAAACTCTTCTAGAAGGCTCTAGAAGTGACCACAAGTAACTTTTTAAAGATGAAACTTGCGCCTTTTGACCTTTACAGGGGTACGCACCCAACCTTTAGCTTACAGAGCGTATAAATACGCAGGTCTAGTGTATTTGGAGTGCGTACACGCAGGCAAGGTAGAGAGAATCTGCGTACCTAGAGATAAACATGTTTTTCAAGTGACTTTCTCTCTCTTTGAAGTTTTGACATGAAGAGCAGAGGTATGGGGCTTGACAAAGAGGACAATGTGGCTATTGATGAGGCCACATAGACTGCAGATAGTCAGGGTGACAAATTTCAGTATAACAGATTGCCCCCTAAAGTAAGAAGCCTGTAATAGATAAGGGTGTTAAGTCATATAAGAAGGGTGAAGTACTTTATCACTTCGAGGATCATCTTACGGAGAGCCTGGTTGGAACCTGCAATTTTCAACACAAAATACATGTAAAATATCATATCATACTGAGGTAGGCATTCCCATACTCAGATCAAAACTTTAACTATGGACTAACTATTCTGGTACAGGAATGATTCCATAATACATCATAATCATAGACTCTCGTAGACGCAGTATGGACGCAGCCAT
>APFE030656957.1:71134-120982 GCA_000404065.3 Pinus taeda
GAATATAGAGATTGTAAGTCTGTCCAAACAGTTTAATCTTGGCAGACTCTTAGATAGGTAGAGAAACAAGAGAGTCCAACAGTTTAATCTGGGCTCTGGAAGAAATAAGGGTATTATGTAGATAGGAAACATCAAAAGAAAATGTATGATGGGTTTGCAAGTCTAAGTGCACCCCCAAGCAAAAGAAGAAAAAATGCTAGGAAGTAGGCTGGGTAGGTAGTTCTGAGGTTGTTGAATTACTGACAAGTTCCAAGTTTGCAAGTATCATATCATGCAGAACATAATCAGCAAAGATTTGTAAGCAAAAGGCTCAAATGAGGTATAACTAACTCCCCTTCTCTACTTTCCCCCCAATCATTAACTAACATCCCCAAAAAGAGGTCAAGATCTGCTTGACACCTCTTTAGTTCATCATCTTCATCACTCTGGTTGAGTAAAGATCTGCTTTGCTCAAAGTTGTTCCATATCTTCTCCCAAAGTATGGTCCTACCCCCCCGCAACAGCCTAAGTTTCCCCCAAACTTAGCGCTTTCTTACCACCTCCACACTAACCACTTACATTATTATGTAGCTCCCTATGTTTCCCGTCCCCGTATTAATATTAAGTAAATTCTCCTATGTAATATTCCCTCCCCCTGGTTGAAAAATAACCATAGCAAGTCCCGGGAATTGCTTAGTTTATCAGAAACTAAGCAAGAACCCAACCTCCGAAACCACCTATTGCATACTTTGGACTTCTTCCTAAGTATAAGACTTCCCGAAGTAGTCGGACCCCTTCCGAAACTTCAAAGGCCCTTCACACCCACTTACTTACCTTTTTCCCCCCTTCAAAGTCGTTTTCGCATCGCAACCTCGCCATCTCACTTTCATGCAATACTTTGCCCATCCGTTCCCCGCTGATGCGATATCGCGAAATCGGCATTCGGCGATCGCAAGTGCTGAGTGTCTAATATGTTCACCCCTTCGTCTCCCCCGATGCGATATCGTGATATCGCATATCGGAAATCGCAAGCACCACACGCCCAACCCAATGATCCCCCTCTTTCCCCACCGACGCGATATCACTATATCGCATCGGAGTCTCTTCACCACAGTCCACTAGTACCCCACCACGTCGTGCTGTACCAGGGACCCACTAATGATGTCATCCGCCGTACAGCCGATGCAGTGCTTACGTCAGCAGCCAGAAAAGCCGAAAAAGCTTCGCGCAAGGAGAAAAGTCGCACTTCAGAGCTCCAGATCAAAAAACAGAGGCAGTTTTCGATGCACGAATAGTGCGAATAGCTATTCGCGCATCACTACGGGAAATAGGCCATTTCGAGGAATCTTCAGGGAATCTTCTGATTGTTGAGCCCACTGCGCACCGAAAAAGCCCGAAATCGCCCAATCATGCCAAAGGATCCGGTTTAAAGATAGCAGCAGATCATTCTCAGAGTTCAAAGTGTATCAGATCAAATCAGCAGGCTTCAAGTGTGTCAAAGAGTATCAGTCGACGGCGGAAATCATCAATGTAGTGGAAAAGTGTATCAGAGAATATCTTGAGCAGCGGCCCAAAGCAAGAGAAATTAGAATACTCGTCCAGCAGATCCATAGGAGGAGAGCAAAAATCACTTGATGCTCTCAAATCATAATAATTGCACATTCAATTCGCACCAAAGCCGAACTGCAGCCCCAAAGCACATTCACTTCAGCAGCAACACATCTGGTCCCCAAGGGCCACCTCGTCACCTGTTCCGATTCAGCTGCCCCGAGCGCAGCCAAAAAGATTTACTTGCATTTATTTCCAGAAACCATTTAGATTTTGAAGAGTTCTAAGCAGACCTATCACGGTCACTTGTAATGATGTCTTCCTGATAATTTGTTTATAAATAACACCCGAAGCGATATTGTAAAGGGTTGGTTGGTTGGTAGTAGTAGTTGTTGGTCATTTTCTTTCCAGCAATTTTCTCTGAGTAAAGACTCGCACTGTAACTGTCATATTTTTCATAATCAAAGATTGCTGAAAGCATGGATTGCGAAACAACTTGTTGTTTTCTCTGGGCCAAGGAATGATCACGGAATTCCTATGTCTCTGCATGATCCAATAAGTGTTCTTCCTCCCTGTTTATTTTATGTTTTTATCATCTTTTCGCCATTCTAAGTTGCAGGAAAAAAGAATAGCTTAAGATTTGTTTAAGTACACCTTAAGTTCAATTTCTGCACTTTTCGATGTTTTCTTCTGAAACGATCATGAGCTAGAATTCTTAACTGCTCTAGTTTACCCTGTTTCGTTTGTATATGGGTGCATGTCTTTGGAATTCTTAACTGCTCCGGGATCCCACTCATCCATTTCTCCCCTCTGTCAACATGATGAAATGATTCTCTTTTGCCTTTCATCCCTGATGTTCATTCCGTACTTTCAGCAGCTTAAATGTTGTATCCTGCGTGGCTATCCCGCTCTGTATCCCCTTGTGACCAAGAAAACGCTCACATGCCTCAATCTGTGACTCCATGCCCAATAGTTCAAAACTTATGACACCTTACTGTGCCTCTTTACTCGAGAATCCTACCTTCCTCCCAATCACAGTCAACATTCCCTTGAAGTCAGAAAGCTAGCCTAAAATCATCAGCTAAGGTTGAATCCAGATCAACTGAGGTTGAATCTAAAGGAGAGAGCCCTCTCCGATTGCAGGTGGGCTAGAACCTGCAATCAGAAGATTGGTTTGTGGTTACCTCGGCCGTATCCCTAATAGGAGCCTAGGGACAACCTGAGTGATAACAAAAAGTATAGGGTAGGATGTATTTCCTTTAATTTTGAGATTATAAGTTATCAAATTCTCTTGGATTTTCTCTATCTTTTTCCATGCCTTCTTGGAGATAGTGCATTTTCAAACCTCACATCCATATAAAATAATAGGAGTAACAAGAGTATCAAAAAGAAGATTGTTAATCACATATTCAAATATTGTTATTTACAATTGTTTTCAAGCCCATAGTAAGTTTTCCACTCTCCATTTATCATTTTTTGAATATTATAATTCTAGCTATATAAAGGAACTTGCTCCAAGTTGTAAATAGGGATGGTATCCCAAAGTACTCCTTTTAATAGTTCCTTTAATTTAACATATCATAGGTGGGTGGTCAACTTCTTAATAATTTCTTTATTTAACATAGCTAAAATGTTATATGAACCCAACATGAATAGAAAAAACAATCTTTTAATATAGAGTAAAAGGCACTACTCTTTAACACTAGTAATACCATAAATCAATTATATGTTAAACACAAAAAAATTATACATCTCTCTCATACCAAATAATAAATTGCTCTAAACACAATTACTTTTTTTATATTTTAATTATGATTAAGAATAAAATATTTAAGTTATGTTTAATGTTAAATAATTAAACACCAACTGAAATCTCCATATCACTCATTAAAAAGATGTAAAAACACTTATTCACTATAATAAGATTTATCTTTCCCAATTAAAAAAAGAAAAATAAAAAAGAATATAATAATTATATATTATATACTAATATATATATATATAAATTACGAATTCCATATTAAACCTGAAGATATTGTACATTTCTTTAATAACTCAAGGAGTAACTCAAATCCATAACTGAAACTATCATATATTTCAAGATGATCAAGCACGTGAGTGCATGATATGTTGGTGGCGGCGGATGGTTTGCTCAGCCGCCGACCACGTTTGATAGCCGCCGACCACGTTTGATTCCTGCGGGAGCTGCGCGATGCAGCATATTTGTATTGGTGACGTCTCTATTCGTTTCGGCGATATTTGTACCTATAATAACGTATTGGTGAAGCCTCTGCTCGCTACGGCGATATTTGTACCTATAATAATGTATATATATATATAGTATAATACTTCTTCAGCAGAAATCTTCCCCTACTAAAAAAATATTTCACGATGATCAAATCCTAAAAGTTAGGATTCATGAATTACCACATTGTATAAACACGATGTATTGAAAATCAAAGAAGTTAGAATTTATGAATTACCACATTGTGAAAATACAATCAATTAAAAATCAAATATGGTATGACGTTAAGCCTACGTTTTCACTTTATTTGCTGGAATGGGCAGGCAGTCAAAAAACAAATATGGTATGACGCTAAGCGTACGTTTTCACTTTATTTGCTGGAATGGATGTTACCCCTGTGAGGTAAAGATTATTATTTAAAATATATATTTTTTGATGTATAAATAAATTTAGATTTTTTTAACCATTTTAAAGAATTCAATCTATTTTGAACTTTTAATTTATATAAATTTAACCTCAAGATAATATTATTAATAATTTAATATTTAATTATTATTAATTTTTTATTAATAAATATTAATATTTTAAATTTTAAATTTTCATATAAATTTAATATTATTTTAATTATTATTATTAACAAATATTATTTATTTTTTCTAATTTAAAGTGCAAATAATAAAATGATCATGAAGAACATATTTTATAAATAATAAAAAATTAATATGAAATATTTTTTAATATTAGTAAAAAGGTGTTGATATAGAGAAATTTATTAATCATATTAATTAGATGTAATCTCCTCATATATGTGAGATGTTATCATTAGGATCGATGAAAATTAAACACCCTTGTAATAGTTTAATTTCATTAAAGGTGAATTTCATTTTCAATCCCACAATAAAATTTAAATCTAATCTAATAAGATTTAAATTTACAATTATTACAACAAATTTAGAACAAATTTTAACCCTAATTCATTGGAATATATATATATATATAGAATTGTGTCATAAATTGCTTTTGCTTGGCCAAGAGTTTGCATGATCATTCAATTTTGGTTTATGTAGCATAGATTTTTTTCAAAGTAGAGTTAACTTCAACTATCGTGAATTCAGAATGTCTTCCTTATATTTAAGGATACAAGTTAACAATTCAAAACCTAGAGGCTTATGGCAAGAGTGAAAAACTAACTCCTTACATATTACTAATGGGTAATCATATGTGGCTTGGTTTTTCTTGAAAAAGGGTGATGAAAGTCAAGGAAATTCCCGTCATATTTTGATAAATTTGATAGGGATTTTTGTAAATTCAAGTTACAGTGGTCAAACTTCAAGGTTTTAGGTGCCCTAGAAATTTTTGACGGTGTTGAATCTATTTGCACCATCAAAAACAAAGTTTAGAGGTTTTTGATAGTGCTAAATCCATTTCCACCATAAAAAAAAAAAAAAAATAATTAAATAATACTTTTACAAGATTTTTTGAAATTTGTTTCTTTTGATTCCCATTTCCCTGTGTTTCGGCCAATTTTGGCCCTCTGCGCAATTCCTCGGCTGAAAAGAAATACTCTATTATGTGGTACGAACGTCGTGCAGGGATCCACGAAGCGTCCATGCCTGCGTACAGTTGCTGACGTTTCGATCCATGCGTTCTTTCCTTTAATCTCTTGGGCTCCACCAGTGCCCTTCCTTGTGCGGAGCCGTTGACTTCTGCGTGACTTCCACTTGTGTGTTTCCCAGAATCTTCTCTCGTCACACATCTCCCTTCAACACGGTTAGTTGGACCTGTCGCTGCGACGTCCCCGAAAGCAGCGCGCAACCCATACCAGAAGCTTCTTCATAATTTCATTTCCCCGGTTTTCCTAACACCGTCAATCGCCACAAGAAGCGGAATGAGTTTGCTATTGCGCCCAGGTTACCTCGAAGGAGAGCCCAGGAGCCCATATCGCGTATGATATAATGATGGGCCTTTTCCTATATATTGGGAAATCTGGCACTGCATTTTTCATTACTTCTCGCAATAGCTGCTCCGGATAATTTACAGCATTAATGGCGCTTTCTATTGAAATCGACGAGCTTCGCAGACTATATGAAGCGATCGATGAAAATTGCGACGGCAGGCTGACTGTAAATGAAATGAATCGCTCCCTGTGTCGGATCGGAATCGATATTTCAGAAGAAGACTTAAAATGTCTGGTTGCACCAATATCTCAGAGCGCAGACGGTACCTTGACATTTGATGAATTTGTTGGACTGTATCAGTTTCTTCTTGAGGATACCAGATCAGAAGATGAATTGAGCAATGGGGATGGGTGTGAGGATTTAATGGAGGCTTTCAAGGTCTATGATATGAATAATGACGGCTTCATATCCTCCACCGAGCTTCAACGGGTGCTCTGTAATCTGGGATTCATGGAGGGGGGAAATCTGGAAAACTGCCAGAAGATGATATGTACATATGATTCGGACTCCAACGGGCTACTGGACTTTCTTGAATTCAAGAATATGATGATCTGTAAGGTCCCTGTTGATCCTCAGAGGTCTTAGAGTCTTCGGCTCCATATTGTGAACCAGGATTAACTCTACTCTCTGCTCATCTGAATTTGGAATTGTTTATTCTCATTGAATTGAATTTCCACCCTCACAACTTTGCTCAAATCTAATGGAGCAAAAATGTAATAATGAAGTGTGTTCTTTCATTCTTATATATTTTTCTCTTGGATAATGTAATAATTAGTTGTATGGATTTCATTTCTATATATTTTTCTCTGGGAATTTGCAACTGCATAAAGATGTTTAAAGTGTAATCCATTGCAATGAATTTACCCTTTAGCTGAGCATGCATCTTGTCCCATGATCTAATTTTGTCCTTTTTCTTTTCTTTTTAATCTCAGTTCAAATTTTACCGTCACATATATACATTTCTTTTTAGTCCTGTGCATGCATGTTTCACTCTCTTGCGATTGCTAATTATTTTAAATCAAATAATTTTTTCATCTCCCTCAATCCACTCCTCGAATGAGTTCTTCTAAGTTTATATCCCGGAGTAGGTAGTGATTTTTTTATTTTTGATCTAACTCCCATTTATTTCAAAGACTTTATAATCCTTTCCGCTGGAACTTCAATTTTTTCAACAGCTATGTACATTCAGGCCTTATCAATCATCACTCACATGATGAATATTTGTTGTAGACTCGGATTCTTTGAGTCACTTCTTAGGCATCCATCCTCATTAACATGGCTATGATTGGTATTTCTGCCCTTCTTTTGTGTGCTCTATTGTTCTTTATCAATACAATTTCTTTTCCAATAATTCTGCACAATAACTTCTTTTTGTTAGAACTATTTTCTTTCCGTAAAAATAATTCTATTCGACAAGCTTTAGTTGTTGAGATTGTTCTTCTCTCTGGCATGTATAAATCAAGACTCACTTCAATGTCAAATTCATGCAATATACTATGTTCACAATCTAATTTCTAAAAGCACAACAAACTTGAAATGGAAAGGATGCAACATGCAAATAAAACAGTTATACAATGGGCGGGTTAACAAAGCAATAATTAGAAATTCAAAGCATTTACAAACAATGCACAAAATGCGCTTAAGAAAATATAAAATTTGGGCCAAATTATCTTTTCAAAATATTAAAACTACCCACCAATCTAAGTCTCTAAGTCTCTTTCAGGTTTATAAAAGGAAAAAAAAATTATAACACTTACTCACTCAATGTCTTCTTTTCTTCTCAAGCTCTCTAACTTCTTCCTCCTTTCCCTAAAATCAAAATGTTATTCCCGCAACAATGCCTTTGTGATTCCCTCTAATAATATCCCTTTCACCATTAATATTCTAAACTCTTAACCAACCAAAACTTAATACTAAATTAAATAATCATATGATTGATTGATGAATATTTTCTTCCATAAATCTCTTGATGAATATTTTCTTCCTATAAAGATCCATCTCACAAATTATTTAATTTGTGTGTTACATATATTATTAGTGGTTTATATGGGAAGAGAATGAATGGGCCACACATCCTCTCCTCCATCTCTCTTTGATCAACTTTGATCCGTGAGTATGGCCAATGGCATATGTTTCTGTATTAATTAAGTTCACACATTATCCTTTACTAATAGATTGATTTTGCAACAAAGTTGGAATAGATTTTACTTAGTGAATATCTTGGCATTGTCATCCTTTTTGGTGCACTTCTTGTAACGGGGTTTGGATCTCCTCCTCCATTTTATACTCTCTCAATTTAACGAATTTTTAATACTCCTTATGCTTTTTGGTTATTTTAATGTAACCAAGACTTTGGATTTCTGAGACATGCATGCTTTTATTCCTTAATCCATTTGCCCAATCCACATTTTATACTCTCTCAATTCAACGAATTTTTAATATTCCTTATGCTTTTTGGTTACTTTAATGTAACCAAGACTTTGGATTTCTGGGACATGCATGCTTTTATTCCTTAATCCATTTGCCAATCCACAAATCAATGAAACCCATTTATTTTTAATAAAGTGAAACCCATATTTTTGGTATGCAATTCAAATCACTGGTTTATGAAGGAACAATAAGATATATCCCTTAAAAAGTGCTTACCAAGATCTCCTTTGCCATTATTTGGACATTTTGTATTGGAGGCCTCTCTTTTTTGTCAATACCTATCCCTTTCTTGGAGCTTCTCTAACTTTCCTTATATATTGTCATTTCTACGTCAATTTTCCCATGGCTTGGATACACTTTTCCTCTTCTTAAACTAATCCTTCAAAAATTAGGTCACCAAAATGTAAAAACTTGGGTAGTGGCATTCCCACAATTTTCCAAACATCTTTGAAAAAATATTTTTTGAATGATGAGTTCAATTACATTGAACATCTTTGAGCAACCTCTCACTATTCACATTGAGTTCTCAGTTTTTGAGATTGAACTCTTGGACCTTCTCCTTATTCTTTGTCTTCCCCATCATCATAATCAATTTGCAATATTAATATACACAAGTACAAAATGTGTAGCATGCCCTGTATGTCTCTAATAAATAAATATGCTCAATGACTAATACAAAACGATGTGGTTCAAAAACCATTCTAGAGTGGTGTGCAAACTCAAATTCCATGAGGATAGAACCCTTCTATGGTAACATCAATCCATCCACCTTAGCAAAGACAAGAATGAATTATTACTCTTATTAAAAATGTTGGCTAAATTTAATTTGTAGCTTTTGAAATGCCTCATAACTCTGCTCTTGAATAATGTTTTTTCTTTGAGCTATGCCCTTCCATTTATAATTACTACATTATATACCAATATAGATTCATCTTAATTTTGGATCTATCATGTACCAAGGGAATCAAATCTCTTAAGATGAAAGCATGTTTTAAATTGAAAATACTTGATTTCACCTCAAGGGATTCCTTAGTGGATGATAGATATGGAGTTAGGGTCAATTTATATTGGTTGTAGTTATTTATCAAACAAATTTAAATTGAAGATAATTGATTTCACCTTGAGGGATTCCTTAGTGGATGATAGACATGGAGTTAAGATGGATCTATATTAGTTGTAGTTGGTTGTCAAACAAAAAATGAGTTTGATAGCATCTCACTTTAAGTAATTTTCAATAGGCATAGGCATGCTCTACTTCTATGAGGATGGGGTAGGGTGCATTTTTTTCTTTGAGATTATAGACTGTAAAATTATTTTGGATATACTTGATCTTTGTCCATGACTCCCTAGAGATATTGCATCTCCAAACCTCACATCCATATAAATTAATAGAAGTATTAATAGTCTCAAAGATGAGTTTTTTAATCTCATATCCAAAGATTGTTATTTACAATTTTTGTCAAGCCTATAGTAAGCTTTCGAACCTCAATTTATCATTTTTTCATTATTATAATTTCACTAGTATGACCACTTTTCCTCTAAATTGTAAATAAAAATACTATATAAACCCAATGGTCTGCCGCTTAATATTCCCTTATTTTAACACAAAAAATGTTATATTTCCCTTATTTATATAGCAATGTTATAATAACCCAACCAAAATGAAACAAGCAATCTTCTAATATGGAGTCAAAGGCACTACTATCACTGAATGCCATATGTCAAATTGTATGATAAGTACAAAAAGATTAATAGAAAAGTGTTATTTTTTCTTTCTATGAAAAAATAAATATATAAATAAAGACCCTCTATGAAAATCACGGAATAGAGTGTATATTCTGGTAAAATTGATTAATTAACAATTTATTTCCCTTTAAATTTATGAATAATTCTGGTAAATTGTTATTTTTATTATTTAAAATTTATTTTTGAATATAGAAAATTAAAAATATTTATATATTTAAATTACTTAATTTAAATAAATTTAATGCTGAGAGGTAATAATCACACATCTAGATAGTAACTAACCAATGTCGTTCATCATCATGAACTTTAATCGCAATGGGTAGTAATTTCCCAATTTAAGCCTTTGTGATCCATAATTATAGTACTAGAATCGTTCAATAATAACCACATTTGAAACCAATTATTACCGAAAATTCCCAGAGTTATACTTATGGATCACAGAAGCCTAAATTCTGAAATTAAATAAATTTAACAATCAAAATTAGTGATTTAAAAAAACTTCTAAAACACTTAAATTATGGAGAATTCATTATTCTTGTAATATTTAACAATAGAATCAGTGACCAAAAAAATTCTCTAAAACATTCAAATTATGGAGAAATCATAACTCACACTTATAATTCCATGAAAGACAAATTCAATCAGAAGGAAAAAAACGGAGTCATCTACAGAGGGGGAGGAATTGCTCAGACAGCTAAAAGTGGTGGGCAAAAAAATTTCAAATTTTTTTGTAGAGAAAGTGTTTGAATCATGTTTTTTTATGGTGGAAATAGATTCAGCACCATCAAAAACTCCGAAGACATTTAAAATTTGACAACTTTTACTTGAATTTACAAAAATCGCTGTCAGATTTTTTTCCAATATAATCAAAATTTTCAGATTTTTTCCAATATAATCAAAATTTTCAGATTTTTTCTAATATAATCAGAATTTTCCTAATTTTCCATTTAAAAAAACATAATCGTTAGACTGCGGTAAGAAAAAACTACTCCAGGTAGAATACGGCAATATTTAGATTGCATTATGATAATACTCCCGAGTCCCGACATGTCCGCACGAACGCCTGGTCTTGGATCCACGAAGTGTGCATGCCTACGTGGAGTTGCTGACGTTTGGGATCCATTCGTTGTTTCCTTTATCCTCTTGGACTCCACCAGCGTCCATGCTCGCGCAGAGCCGCTGACTTCTATGTGACTTCCATTGCTGTGTTTCCCAGAATCTTCTTTCGTCTCACCGTCTCCATTCCACACGGTTGGGTAGACAGTCAGAGACGGCGAAACAGTGGGCAAAAGCAGCGGGCGATCCATACAAAATGGTTCCTCATAATTTCATTTCCCCATTTTTCCTAAAGCCGTCAATGGTCACCAGAAACGGAATGAGATTGTTATTGCTCCCAAGGTACCTCCAAAGAGAGCCCAGGAGCCTATATTGCCTATTAAATAATGATCAGTTTTCTCCTATATATTTGGAAACCTGCATTACATTTTGCAAAATATATGGCGAACTCATAAAATATATCAATCCAAAACCAATTTCTCGAACAAAGACTCCACCTCACCATCAAACATCACAAAACCATAATCATATTGGTCTCTACCCAAGCCTTCTAGCTCTAGTAACTCAACCCACAACTGTCTTGGGGCTTTTAGAGCATTTGTCCAACCAAGGATTCCAGGGCTAATAACTCAACCCACCAAAGGCTTCCAAAGCGTTTGTTCAGCGAAGTCTTTGAGGACTAGTAACTCAACACAAGTTGTTACAAGGCTTTCAGAGCCTTTGTCCAACTAGGGCTTCAAGGAACTAATAACTCAACCCAAGCTAAAAGAAACATGAGTACCAACCAGAAAACAAAGAAATAAATCCACACACCATGGCTATCTAGAAATGGAAAGGCTATGCAAATCCACTATCAATCCAAGCAATCCTCCATGCCAGTGATAAATCATGACCAATACTCTACATGCATGCCAAAACTAGTGAGAAAACCATACACACTACTCAGCTCTTGCAAACCAAATCCTAAAATCCCTACAACCAAATCCTAAAATCCCTATCATATTTTTTCAAAATATAGTCAGAATTTTCATAACTTTACTAAAAAACATAATTGTTAGATTACTGCCAAAAAAACTACTCAAGTAAACTACATCAATATTTAGATTGCATTATGATAATACTCCCGACATGTCCGCACGAACGCCTAGTCTTGGATCCACCAAGTATGCATGCCCCTGGAATTGCTGACGTTTGGGATCCATATGTTGTTTCTTTTCGCGTAGTCTAACGAGACGGAAGAGTTGCCTGGAAAGTTATAGAAATTCTAGTTATATTTAGAGAAAATCCAGTAAGGATTTTTGTAAATCTAAGTTATAGTTGTTAAACTTCAAAATTTTAGGTGTTCTAGATGTTCTTTATGGTGCTGAATCCATTTCCATTATCAAAAACACTATTCAAACACGGTCTCTATATAGAATTTTGGAATTTTTTTACCTGGATTCCTGCCACTTTTGGCCGTCGAGACAATTCCTCCACCTGATTAGACAACTCCTCATTCATTGCTAATTTACTGCATTAATGGAATGCTTTGTATTGACATTGATGAACTTCGCAGAGTGTAGGAAACGATCGATGAAAATCGCGATGGCAGGGTGACTGTAAATGAAATGAATCGCTTCCTGAATCGGATCGGGATCGATATTTCAGAAAAAGAGTTAAAATGTGTGGTTGCACCAATGTCTCAGAGCAGAGACGGTAGCTTAACATTTGATGAATTTGCTGGCTTGTGCCAGTTTCTTCTGGACGATACCGGATCATAACATGAACTGGGGAATGGGGATCGGTACGAGGCTCCATATTGTGAACCAGGGTTAAAGCTACTCTGTACTCATCTGAATTTGAAAATGTTCCTTCTCATTGATATACCGTAATTACTCACCATATCAGCGACCATTTATGTACCTAGTAACAACCTAATCACCCTCACCACTTTGCTCAAATATAATGGTATGTACCTGGTAACAACCTAATCACCCTCACCACTTTGCTCAAATATAATGGAGAACTAATGTAATGATTAAATATTTAAATGTATCCTTTCATTCTTATATATTTTTCTCTTAAATTTTGCAACAACTTCATAAAGATGTTGTTTAAAGTGTAATCCATTGCAATAAATTTATTTTTTTAGCTAGCGAAGCATCTTGTCCGATGATCTAATTTTGTTTTTTTGCCTTTCTTGGTTTTTCTAATTTATGCATTCCCGTTTAGCTTGGTGTGTGCATGTTTCACTTCTAGGATTCAATTAGTTTAAATCAAATAATTTCTCTATCTCCCTAAGTCATGGAATGACTTCTAGCTTCTTCTAAGTTTATGCTCACTAAATAGGTAGTGATTTCTATCTTTGGTCTAACTCTCATTTATATCAAACACTTTATAAGTCTCTCCTTTAGAACTTCAAATCAAATTTTTCAATTGCTTCATGGACATTTAAAGCACTAGCCATCATCGCTCATATTATGAATATCTGTTCTACATCCTTTTCTTTGAGTTACTTCTTAAGTATCTATCTTCATTAACATGGCCTTCAACATCTAGGTAATTTGATTTACAACTTTCTATATTATTCATCAGCCTATGTTGTTATTTCACCCTTTTTTTGTGTGCTATATTGTTCTTTACCAATACAATTTCTTTTCCCATAAATCTACCTAACAACTTCCTTTTTCTAGAACTATTTTCTTTCCATAAGAATTCTACCCAACAAGCTCTTGTTGTTGAGATTGTTCTTCTCTCTTACATGCATAAATCAAGACGCGCTTCAACACCAAAGTGATGCAACACAGTATGGTCACAAATCTAATTTCTAAAAGCACACAAAAATTGAAATGAAAGGATGCAACATGCAAATAAAGCAAACACAATGGGCAGCTTAGCAACACATTAATTAAAAATTTAAAGTATTTACAAACAATGCACAAAGTGCACTTAATAAAGTATAAACTTTGTCAAAATATTAAAACTACCCATGAATTTAAGTCTAGTTGGGTTTACAAAAGAAAAAAGGAAATTATAGAACAAAGTTACCAATGAAACGAGAACTATTACCTCAACACCAAAAAACGAAGTGTTTATGCTGGAATAACGTCTTTTTAGGGTAAATGTTCAACATTTTTTAATAAGATTTTAGAAGTCATGATATTTTATATTTCACGTCATAATTTACAAATGTTGAAAATTTACCCTGAAAAAAAGACGTTATTCCAGAAACAATTTTTGTTTTAAGGGTGTCTTTTGTAAAAAAATTGGTTTTTATTGCTACTTTTATAATTTACCCCGCAAAAAAAAAAAAAAAAAAAAAAAAAAAACCGTTATTCCAGCAACAATTTTTGTTGGTTTTTATTGCTACTTTTATAAAATCTAAAAAAACGTTATTCAGCATCAACACTTCTCATTCATTCCATGTTTTTTGAGGTTTTTTTTGGCTAGAGTAACTTTGTTCTCTAATTTTATGTTGCATCCTTCCATTTCAATTTTTGTGTGATTTTAGAAATTAGATTTGTGATAATATTGTGTTGCATCACTTCAGTGTTGAAAAGAGTCTTGATTTATGCATGCAAAAGAGAAGAACCAAGGATTAGCGAGCATTCCACTGACTTAAGGCATGGAAGGACCAAGTCCTTAGCCCTGGCTGAACATGCTGAGAAGACGATGCATCATGTCTGTATTGAAGAGGCTCAAGTCATTGCTAAAGTTGCGCAGTTTCACCATCGCAAGTTTAGAGAGGCCCTCGAGATTGAAAAAAGGCCGAAAAATCTTAATAAGGATGATGGCTGGAAGATTAGTAGTCCTAATAGTATTTTAGAATTAGTATAAATTAATCCCTTATATTATCTTAATTAACTTTCATTTTTTTATAAGCTATTAATAAGATATGTAATGGGTTTCGAACCATTAATTGTATTAACCTTATTACTATTATTTACTGTTATTATTTGGCTACATTGAAACTTAAATATTATAATTGGAATAATAATTATGAAATAATTTAATAAATTATTCTTTCGTGATTTCTATTATATATATATTCGATTACTACTATACCTTTAGAATTGAAAGGATATTTATAAATAATTAATAATTTACCAATAATATAACCTTATGACATCTATTATGTTTTATTATTAAACAATGAATGAATCATTTAGATATAGTCCAATAAATGATTCTTTAAGCCATACTCTGAGATTAATTTAACTATAATAGATATAAATATATAGTGATTAATAAACAATTATAAATTACCAACCCTTAATTTAAGTATAAATTTCGATAGTTTATATATATTTTTAAATATTATTTTGTATTCAAGTCTTAGAACAACTTAATAGTGTTTAGAATGAGTATCTAGATTACCTAATTCGATGAATAAAAAATTTTGAACCATTATATGTATTAATACACCTAATTTCATGGATATAAAATAATTTAAAAAATAAATTATGAAATTATTTTTTCATGATTTTATATAATATTAATATATTATATGATTTCTATTTTTTAATTTTTTAATTATATAGAGTATTGATTTTAGAATTGGAATAATATTATGAACAAGCAATCTTAATAAACAATGAGATTTAGTTAAATAATCAAATAATTTAATAATTTAATATCCGGTAGGAGTTCTTTATTGATATATTTTTACCTATTTTGACTATTCTCTAGGAATAATAATAATTAAAAATTGAGCAAGAATATTTGAATAAGGTTATAAGGCCAAAATTAGCCGTTTTAAATCTAACGTTGGAGTCTCTGCCTAAACTATTTAACTAGCTAAGCTGGATCAGTTCTTCAACTTGTCCTAACGATGAACCACACTGGTTGGTTCCAAACACGTCAACAAATTATTATTGATGTGATTTCGCCGAAGATTTTCTAAAGAACAATCTCAACAAGAGCTTGATGAATAAAATTCTTATGAAAAGAAAATAGTTTTAGAAAAAAAATAGTTTTAGAAAAAAGAAGCGGTTAAATAAAATTATGGGAAAAGAAATTGTATAAGTAAAAAACAATATAACACAATAATATATATATATATAAACTCTTTATTAATATAAATACCAACATAGACTCATGAATAATATAGAGGAGTTGCAAATCAAATTACCTCTTGAGGGCCATGTTAATTAGGATGGAGGCCTAGAAAGTGACTCAAAGAGTAGGATCTACACCAAATATTCATATTTAGAAGAAAGGCTTATAAAATCTTTGATATAAATTACAATGACGGTGTGACAGTTGACGAAAGTAGCGCGCGATCGATCCAGAAGGTTCTTCATAATTTCATGCCTCCAATTTCCCTAACGTCAAAGGGGAATGAGCTTGTTATTGCGCACACCATGTTAATTAGGATGGATGCCTAGAAAGTGACTTAAAGAGTAGGATCTACAGCAAATATTCATATTTAGAAGAAAGCTTATAAAATCTTTAATATAAATTACAGTGACGGTGTGACAGTGGGCGAAAGCAGCGAGCGATTGATCTAGAAGGTTCTTCATAATTTCATTTTTCCAATTTCCCTAACGCCGAAGGGGAATGAGCTTGTTATTGAGCACATGTCCACGCGAACCCCTGGTTCAAGCGTGCATGCCTGCGTGGAGTTGCTGACGTTTAGGATCCATCGGTTTTTTCCTTTACTCTCTTGGGCTCCACCAGCGGTCATCCTCGTGCAGAGTCGCTGACTTATGCGTGACTTCCATTGTTGAGCTTCCCACAATCTTCTTTCTTCTCATTGTCTCCATTCCACACGATTTGGTAGACCGTCATAGCCCAACATCTGATCGACGGTGCGCGATCCGTCCAGAAGCTTCATCACAATTTCCAGGAGGTTCTTCATAATTTCATTTCCCCAGTTTTCCTAACGCCGTCAACGGTCACTAGAAGCATAATGAGATTGTTATTGCTCCCAAGTTACCCCGAAGGAGAGCCCAAGAGCCGATATCGCCTAGAAATAATGATCAGTTTTCTCCTATATATTGGGAAATCTGGCATTGCATTTTTCATTACTTCTCGCAATACCTGCTCCGGATAATTTACAGCATTAATGGCGCTTTCTATTGATATCGACGAAATTCGCAGACTGTATGAAACGATCGATGAAAATTGTGACGGCATGCTGACTGTAACTGAGATGTATCGCTCCCTGAGTCGGATCTGAATCGATATTTCAGAAGAAGACTTAAAATGTGTGGTTGCACAAATGTCTCAGAGCGAAGAGGGTAGCTTAACATTTGATGAATTTGTTGGGCTCTTTCAGTTTCTTCTGGACGATACGAGATCAGAAGATGAATTGGGCAATGGCGATGGGTGTGAGGATTTGATGGAGGCTTTCAAGGTCTATGATATCAATAAGGACGGCTTCATATCCTCCACTGAGCTTCAACGGGTGCTCTGTAATATGGGATTCATGGAGGGGGAAAATCTAGAAAACTGCCAGAAGATGATATGTACATATGATTCGGATTCCAACGGGCTCTTGGATTTTCTTGTATTCAAGAACATGATGACATGTAAAATCCCTATTGATCCTCAGAGGTCTTAGAGTCTCGACTCCATATTTTGAACCAGGGTTGACTCCGCGATGTGCTCATCTGAAATAGGAAATGTTTCTTCTAATTGATATAAAGTATATATATCATAATTAATAATTTTTATTCTGAAATCTTCAAGTAATATCTTTATGTCATAATAAATAATTTTGAAATGTTCAAGTAAAAATCATATTACTGATTTTATTTATTTACTTTTATTTAATTTATTTACTTAAAAAATATATAGAAATCACTGATATTATTTTTCATTTTTATTTATTTATTGAATTTGAGTGAGGTGGTTAATAGTATGGGAGTAGTCTACCCAGGCGGAGGAATTTCCCGGTTTCCATCGTCGCCCAGAAAAACCTCCGGCTCCCGCAATTCCTCCGCCTCCGCCACCCTCCGCATTAAAGTCGATGTCTGACAGGAATTGTGGAGTCCATCATCATCTTGTCGTCAAGAGTTAATGCACCTTCCCAATTGGAATTCGGAAATAACCGCAGGCTGCTCCCTGACCAATTCGACCCGGCACTCCCCTGCAGCTCACCTAGTCACTAGAACAAGGTGCATTACTCACTCCCAGGGTCGACTCGGTGCTTGCATCTCACCAGAACAAGGCAAAAAACTCACTCCCGGGCTCTGCAGCTCACCACCCAAGCGAAAAGTAGGTAGGTTAATTCATCGAACCCAATCCTCTAGTGATATGGTACTCTAGTTGTTTTTGGTAGTGGAATCAAATGATACTTACCTAGTCGAGCAGTGGTGTGGCGACCAAAGAAATTGCAAAATCTGGGCTCAAATATAGGCAAAGTGAACCCGCAATTGTGGTTGACTACATTAAAGTAGACCCATGGTGAAAGAATCTATGTTCTTGCTCTATGCTTGAATCTCCTTGTCTGTCAAATGTATTCTCATCTGTGTAACTATTGCTTATAGTGTGCCTGGGTAGACTACTCCCATGGAAAGAAGTGAAAAGCATAGTCTATCATAGCATAAAATTCATTAACGAAGATTTCAAGAAAAACACAAACTTCATTTATGAAGATTTCAAGCAAAATCCAAACTTGAAACCTGCAACTTCAATGGAACCACCTGTAATTGACAAATCCTTTGCTTCGGTTTGTTTGATGGAGCTAGCCGGGGAAACCTTGTGCCATGTGGGGCTGGTGGAGTTCTTTTCATTTCTGATGATCTTTCTTACTCTCGAAATCAGAATGGGTAGAGGAACAAACATCTTTGCAAAACTACAAGTTATTCTCAATCTTCTGAAGCGAGCTTCAGTAAACGGCATAAGAAGACTCCAAGTATTTGAGGACTTTAAACTTGTTGCATGGTTGAAAGGGAATTACAGGTTGCAGAACTCATCCCTGAGGCCTTTGCTTGAACGGATTGTCCTCAGTACACGTTAATTCCTAGAGGCAAACACATTAGGAGGTGAATGCTGAAGCAGACTCTCTCTAAACAGGTTGTTGCTGGTTCCATTGGCTCTCTGCTAGTAGAGGAAGACACAGGGGGTCGATGCCCCTGATGATCTCTAGTTTTACTTTTTCCATTGGTTGCTCTGTTTTTCCAGGATATGATTGTTATCATTTCTTATGATAATGTGGAAGACTTGAAGTCGACGCTTGTTACTATCAAGACAGGGTCTATTTATGCATTTATTTCAGAACTATTGGGAAGTTTTTGTAAAGGCTTCAAAATCTATTCTAGGTTTTAAGGGCACATCCCTTATTTGAATATGTAGGTTGCCATTTGATCATTTGAATATGTATGTTGCCATTTGATCATAGGGTAGTCTATGAAGGACAAGTTTTGCTATCCTTTACTAGTAGCTTTTTGTTCTTTATATGAGTAGTCGATGGCCTTTTGGGGGTGGCAACTACTATATCCTCTTGAAATAAAGTTATGATTTTACCTTCCAAGAAAATCAAAGGTTTGACAAACTTTTAACTTAGTTGACTCAAATGTGTAAATAAGCAATTATATGATTGTATGATTACCAAAGCCTACTAGTAAATCTTGCTTCTTTTGCTCAAGGATATGGTTATATTATTGATAAACCAAAACCGAAAGAACTAGGCTATTTATCAGAGATTAGAATGGTTTATGGTGACTGAACAGATGTCTATTCCAGAGTCTAGACAAAAGAAGGGTAGAACAAAAGAAATGTTGTGGCAGGTTCTTCTATTCGGCAGGAATATGTAAATATAATAAAAAATGAACATGATATCATGGCATGTTTTGTAAAGAAACTTTAGGTGTACATTCCAAAATCCATAAGGAAAAAACACATAGTATTGAAAAAATAGCATAAAATGATTTTACGGAGTCCTTTGAACATACAACAAACCTATGGGAGATCTGTTTTAATATATCATAGGTATGCTAACTCTGGTCTATAAATACGTAGCTCTGAAATTTCTTTTTTATCCATCTAAGCTTGTTCATACAAGGTTATGATAAAATGGTAATCGTTATGATAACCTTGTGTGTAATGGAATTACTTAATATTTATGACGATGATGATTGTTAATATCTACTAAAGACTAACTTCGGTCTATCCTAGTAAAGAATTTCTTAGTTTGCTTTAGAACTTTATTTCTATACTCTGAAAAATAGGCCTCATCCTTCTTTTCCTCTAATAAACCTCATTTGATGCTGAGGAATCTCATGAGATGTTTGAGATACAAAGGAAACCCTAAATCAATTTACAATGAAGATAGGAATTTGCGAAACCATTACATTACCCTGCTCCTCCAGCTAACAATGGTCTGGGGGCCTTCTAGGTTTTGATCCATTATAATCAACATACAAGCTCCATACACTAAGCAGAAGCAGAATCTACATTTAAATTGCAGAGTAAACACTCAATCTCATTTACAAGAATTTAAGTTTGGAGATTGTAAATACTAAACATCAGAATAGAAAGTAACATTTAGATAGTTCTATATTATGTTGATGCAAACATGTAAAGAACCCACATGTAGACAGAATTACCATAACCCAAGGGCACACAGTCGCATGTGTTAATTTCATTTTATTAAGCAGTCTTCTAAATGTAGATTAAGTGTAAGTTTAGTTATGTGCATACATATAGATAAGGGTACAGATCTCTAAGAGGATTCATGTTTGAATGCTTCAGATCATCTCCAATGGATGCGTTGTTGTACATGTGTCCAGATTCACTCTTCTTCATCTATAAAGTAGAAAGCAAGGGTATAGGCTCATTCATTTAGTTCAGCAACAAGCAATGAATTACCATGTTGTATTTTTAATCACATATTCAAATATTGTTATTTACAATTGTTTTCAAGCCCATAGTAAGTTTTCCACTCTCCTTTTATCATTTTTTGAATATTATAATTCTAGCTATATGAAGGAATTTCCCCAAGTTGTAAATAGGGATGGCATCCCAATGTACTTTTAGTAGTTCCTTTAATTGAACATATCATTGGTGGTTAGTAGTTTCCTTATTTTAAAATAACTAAAATGTTATATGAACCCAACATGAATAGAAAAAAAAATCTTTTAATATAGAACATTGTGGGACTACTTGCAAATGGATTCCAAACAACAAAACTCAAGAGGTTGGAGTTGGTGATGCTCCAAACAACAAAACTGGAGTTGGTGATGGGACTTGCTTTCATATTGCGTTTATCTTCCTACACTACACGCATATGGGTAATGCCACCGATGAGACTACTTGCAAATCCATTCCAAACACCAAAACTCCATAGACACTACTGTGTATCACTAGTAATGCCATATATCAACTCTATGTTAAGCCCAAAAAGAATTATACATCTCCCTCATACTAGACAATAAAATTCATCTAAACACAATCATTTATTTATATTTTAATTATAATTGACATAAAATATTTAATTTATGTTCAATATTAAAATAATTAAACAGTAATGAAAATCTACATCACATCTAACTTATCAAAAGATATAAAAACTACTTATCCATATAATAACAATAATAAAACTTCCCTTTAAACTACCCCTTCTATTCACTTTCCTTTCCTCTACCACAAAACTCTTTTCGAGCCAGAAATCTTTTCCCACAATATAATGACCATAAACTGAAATACGGTAAGAACCAGAACAGAGATACAGTAACCGTAAGGGATTTTGAACACCTACCTAAACTGTTGCCTGCTCCGGTGTAATTGATGACGTTGCGGTTACTCTGATCCAATTACCGGGAAACCAATTCCTCCCAGGCAGACTGAGCAGAGCCTGGCTCCGCAATCCAGTAAGCTTCTCGCAGAAGCTCACTGCCCCTGTGCCCAGAACCTCAGACTGATTAAAGCTCTTCCAATGGTCAATCTTCTTCCTCTAATTTGTCCTCCTGATTTTCTGCTCCTGGTGTTCTCCTGCCCTCCACTCTCCCTAAACTCAGCCCCTTATCTGTGGTTTTATAACTGGGTTTAGCGGTGGCCGCCTTGTACACTAGCGACTCCACCGCTTTCTCCCGCGGTGATAACTTCCTCAAGGCGTGATTCATCCTCCTGTACAAGTGTTTATATGAAGTATTCAGGTTTTATAGCATTTTACCCTCATAAAGGTGTTATGGTTATTATAGTATTATTACATTTCTATTAACCATATACGTACCCCTTTTACAACTTCATAATATTTGATATGTACCTTATCACTTTATTTATGTTTGTTTTCTTTTAATATAAACTTTAGAACTTTAGGCTAATTAATTATTGATATTAATACTTGATTTTTATTCTATTTTATAAATAGCATTTTAATTTATTATTATTATTTATTTATTATTATTTTTTTTTATACAGGAGCATATAATATGTGTATTTAAAGATGGGTCGTTACATACACTCCCCCTTCAGAAAACTTCGTACCGAAGTTAAAGTTTTTAGGTTTAAGGTTTTAATGGACATGTCTTTCCCTATCCAAGTTCCCAAGCTATTCTAAAATCATCCTATCCTTCCAAATCTCTTCTGCTCCCATCCTATCCGTCCTCTAGTGGAGTATGCCATGGCGTCAATTTTACTGACCTAACTATTCATAAACTCTAAGGTGACAGCATCGACTACACCGACCTGATTCCCAGTAGGCATCCGGCAGTCATCATCACACGTCTAGGGGAGCGTGACTTGCATAGTCCTCCCATGACTCCAGGGTTCGGAGGATAAACGGTGGGCAACACCTCCACCCCTCCCAGTAGAAACTAGGGTTAACACCCTATCATAGAATCACTTGGAGCTTTAATTGTTCTGAGGTTCTGTCATCATGTGGTCATCCTGGTAACTGTTTATTATCTGCAATCATACACTTACCCATGCATTTGTAAAATGTGCATCAGCATATTCAAAATAACTCATGTATTATTCCCCGGATGCGGGTGATAGGTAAGGATTTATTGGAGCGGGCGACGGCATTCAATGCCAAGTGGCCATCGCTTCATGCCACTTGGACCGAAGGCTCCCGAAGCTGTCCGGTCGGCATTAAAGGCGGGTCCTCTACCGCAGGCGCAGGGTTAAGAGGCAGTTGGTTCGGCTCGATGTCCAGAGAGGGTCATTCTGCAGGGGAGCGAAGCTCTAGTTCTCTGCAACCAGGCTTCAACTTGGGAGTGTTAGGAGATTTCAGTCATCGTATGGTGGCTCTGTGGGACAATGCTGGCAAGAGACTAACTGGAATCGTGTCTCTAAATGCTCCGGCTTCAAGCTGGACTGACCTGGTCACCTGTGGCTCGAAATCCTGGGCCTGGTTCGAAGCTTGTTGGGCCTGGTTCGAATTCTGTCCCGGCTCAATTTCTGTGCTGGTTCGAATTCTGTCCCGGCTCAATTACTGTGTACTTTCAATTTCTCGGCGACCTCAGTGCAATCTTGTTGCAGCGGTGTTCACAACATCCTGGGCCTGGTTCGAAGCTTGTTGGGCCTGGTTCGAATTCTGTCTCGGCTCAATTTTTGTGCTGGTTCGAATTCTGTCCCGGCTCAATTACTGTGCTGGTTCAATTTCTCGGCGACCTCAGTGCAATCTTGTTGCAGCGGTGTTCACAACATGCCGCGAGAAAGACAACGGGGTGCCTGTAAGCGGGGTGGCTCGCGAGGCAGAGCCAGATCTTTGGCCTCTGAGCCTCATTCTTCAGAGTCTTCAGAAGGAACTCGCCCGCCACGTTCCACAGAGCGCGGAAGAGGGCGAGGCAGAGGACGCTCAGTGGCATGCCCGTTCGGTGGGCATTCATCCACCCGGTTTAGACACACCTGCATATTGGACAATGCCGTGTACTACGTCTATGTGCGCATTGAAAAATGCGAGCACCTTGATTGGCCAGGCGACCCAGCAGCTCCTAGACCACCACCGCCTGCTCGGGGGCAGCAATCTCAGCCTGTGGACGCCGAGGGTGAGGTGGCGAGGGACAATGCTGGCCCAAGTGGTGGAGGAACCGCACCGCACTCCGACTCAAGCGCTTCAGAATATTCTGGCTGCCCGGTGGTGGAGGAACCAGACGGCAAATTCATCCCGCCTTCGGTGGAGGAGCCACCCTGTCCTTACACCTAAGCTAGCAGCGTGGACGTTCGGGGTGGCTTGGTTCTCTCATGATCAGTTTATCTCCAGAAGTCATGGCAGTGGCCACTGTCGATACCGTGAGTCAATTTTGTCTATGTCCTTTTCTGTTTCAGAGTCTGTAATGCTTTATTCTGTCCTGGCTTCCAGCATAAGCGTCTGTAATGTCTATGTCTGGATATAGGTCGGTCTTGTTATGTAATTTCAGTGACGATATGAACCTTAACAGAATTGTAAGAGTCTGTAAATTCCTCCCTTGCGACAGCAGGGAGAGGATGAGTCAGTTTTTTGCAGTTTTGAACACTGTCATAGCTCTTGTTTGGGGTCAGCGGATAGCTCTTCGGGCTCAGTCTCAGTTTCACTTTCATCTTGTTCAGGTTGCCGACCCATGGCGGCAAATGTAACCCTCTGTACCTTTTTGTATTATAATAGAAATAGTCCAATTTACACAACAACAAAAAAAACTCATGTATTATTCACATATGATACTACAATATAACATATTTTTACCATTTTCTATGCATGTCTTTTGACTTCCATCTAAAATGTATTCACTTCCTAATTTCTATTCCATTGATCATATTGACATGTATAAATAAAATAGATTTACAATATTTTAATTTCTATTAGAAGTAAAATCCTTTAACTGTCTTAACTTTCTTTTGACAACTATAATTTAATAAAATGAACCACATATATCGTTTTGGTATCCATGTACCAGCAGAAGTTAAACATATATTATGTCACAAAATTTCACTTTTATCTATAATCATTCAAAATGTTTCTGGGTCTCTGATTGCAGTGAAGTAAAATATATACTAAACATATTTTAAAGTTCTTCAAAATTGACATAGTCTAGGGTATCTTTGACATATGTCCTCTGTATTTTCCTAAGTTGTTGATCATGGACTATACTTGTCTCATTGGACCTTAACTTGGTCCACCAGGCGCTCTTGAGCTGTCGAACCCTACGTTCCAGAATACGTAAAGGTTCGACCGATATGACTCCCTCGTCCGATACCTGCAATTCCTTTCATTAAAGGTTTTGAGATAGATCAGTTATATAATGTCTTAATACATAAACATGAAATACATTATGAATTCTATGCAGGTGAGGTGGCAGGGCAAGATGATAGGCAATAGGTCCCACTCTTTCCACGACTTTAAATGGCCCAATAAATCGGGGTGATAAATTTGTCCCTTTTCTGAATCAAATAGTACTTTTATTGGGTCTGATGCGGATGAAAACTTGATCCCCTACTTCATACCTCCTATCAGTTCTGTGAGCATCAGCATAAATCTTTTGTCTATCCTGATTTTCCTTTAATCGTTTTCTAATTTGTCTTACCTGCACTTCCATTTCATGGATTAATTATGGTCCTATTATCACTTCAAATGGAGGCATTCCAATCGAGTTGTGGTAATTGTTGTTGTATGTGAATTCGAATAAGGGTAAATACTTTTCCCAGTGTGATTGTTGATCCATCACATACATTCGCAACATGTCTTCAAGTACTTAATTTACTCTTTCAGTTTTCCCATCATTCTCAGGATGGTAAGCAGTGCTTAAATTTAGCTAAGTACCTAAGGTTGTTTGCATGCAAGTCCAGAATCTAGAAGTGAATCGCGAAATTCTATCAAATATAATTTTTTTAGGTACTCCATGAAATCTAATAATTTCATTTATGAATACTCGAGCTACATCAGCAACATCGTAAGTATCTCTTACAGAAATGAAATGGGCGCTTTTTGTTAATTTATCCACCACTACCAAAATGGCATTGTGTCTTTTAGAAGTAAGAGGTATTCCAGTGATAAAATCCATAGAAATGGTCTCCCATTTAGACATAGGAATTTCGTGGGGTTGTAAGAGGCCCGCTGGGTGACAATGATCTGCCTTTACTTGCTGACATTCCAAACATTTTGCAACAAATTGAGTGATATCGCGCTTCATACCCGACCAAAAGAAGAGTTTCTTGGTGTCCGCATACATTTTCCCTACTCTAGGATGAGCACAATATACTTCTCTGTGGGCTTCCCTAAGAATGGTATCTCAAAGATCTTTATCATTAGGAATATACATTCTTCCATGGAATCGTAAGGTTCCATCATTTTCTAGTTCATATCCCTCAAATTTAGATTCTTTTGCCCTTTTACCCTCAAGACTTGCTCTCACTTTTAAATACCAGCTGTCTTTTATAAGATGATCCAGTACTCGTTGTCTTAAGTCTACTTTAATGGGTATAAGAGAAAATATCCAAGGTCTCCTACTTAAAACATCGACTACTACATTTTCTTTTCCCTTAATGTATGATATTCCGAAGTCATATTCACTTAGGAATTCACTCCATCACCTTTGCCTGGCATTTAAGTCTCTTTGGGTGAACAAATATTGTAGACTTTGATGGTCGCTTTTAAGTGTAAAACTTCGTCCCACTAGATAGTGTCTCCAAATCTTTAAAGCTAGCACTACAACAACTAATTCTAAATCATGAGTAGCATAGAGTTCTTCATGAGGTCTTAATTTTCTGGAAGCATATGCTATTACTCCTCTATGCTGCATCAACATTGCACCCAGTCCCTGTTTGGATGCATCAGCACATACTGTAAAATCTTTGTCCATGTTAGGGACTCTTAGGATTGGTGTACTGGTGAGTAGTCTTTTGAGTTCAGAGAAGGCTTTATTACATTCCTCGGTCCATTCATACTTAACACCTTTACGCTGAAGGGTTGTAATTGGCTTTGCGATTTTGGAGAATCCCTCCACAAATCTTCGGTAATAACCGGCTAAACCCATAAAGCTTCGTATCTCATGAGCATTTTTAGGTATTGGCCAATCCATGATTGCTTTTACCTTCTCAGGATCTACTGAAATCCCTTCATCTGATATGATGTGTCCCAAATAATGAATCCTTTCCTGAAAGAATCAACACTTGGATAATTTTCCATACAACTGGCATTCTCTAAGACAGGACAACACTATCCGCAAATGATCTTCATGCTCTTTCTTATTCTTGGAATAGATGAGAATATCATCTAAAAATACTTGCACAAATTGATCAAGATATTTACGGAAAACATTGTTCTGGTGCATTTGTTAATCCAATGGTACCACGGTAAATTCATAATGTCCAAAACGAGTCCGGAATGCAGTTTTGGAAATATCATTTTCAGAAATCCTTAACTGATGATAGCCTGATCGAAGATCAATTTTTGGAAAGACAACAGCTCCTTTCATTTGATCAAAAAGATCGTCGATTCGAGGCACAGGGTATTGATTCTTTACTATAGCTCGATTCAAGTCTCGATAATCTATGCATAATCTTAAAGATCCATCTTTCTTCTTCACAAAAATTACAGGAGCGCCCCAAGGTGATGTGTTGGGCCGAATATGCCCTATATCCAGTAGTTCCTTCAATTGATTTTTCTGTTCCTGAAGTTTTGGAGCTGTCATTCTATAAGGTGTTTTAGAGATCGGTTGGGTACCTGGTTTTAATTCAATAGTGAGATCCAATTCTCTTACCGGGGGTAATCCAGGTAGTTCTTTTGGAAATACATCCGGGAATTTGGCTAATACCGGATATTGTCCTAGGGATGGCCCTTTTCCTTGGCTTAATTCTTGAATTACATAAGCCTGACAACCTTTCCTTAAACAACGCTTCATCTGCATTGCTGAAATGTAGCGTAAAGAAACTTCCCTCTTGATTCCTTGAATTTGGATTACTTCTCCTTCATCATTTATGCCTAGAATCCTTTTCCCATAACAGTGTACCCAAGCTTGGTGAGCTTCTAGCCAATCCATACCTATGATAAGATCATACGTTCCTAATGCTGTGACATAAACTTTCAGTTTAGTCGAACAGACCCCTAGGTCAATTTTGCATTGATCCACACTCAAGCCCACGGTTTGGAGTTCTCTTGAGGCCATTTCCACTTCATGGAAACCATTTTGTCTACGAGCTGCCAACCCACATTTGTTTAATGCATATGACGAAATGAAACTATCTGTGGCACCAGTATCAAATAAGATTTTGAGTTTTATACCATTGATAATACCTGAAGACTCCACTACAGTGGATTGATGGGCTTCTTGGTCATGGTCGACTACTGCATGAATTCTATGATTATCTCGATTGTTTGATATCGGCTCCTTTCCAGTCCTATGCAATATATTCAACGAAGCTTCTGGGCAATCACGTTGAAAGTGCGGACCCCCACATCCCCAACAATTAAGCTGTGTTTATCCTCTTGAATCAAGGCGTGAATTTCTAGAGAAAGAGCTTCGTCCTCTCATGTTGATTCCTCTCGTATTTCTTCCTCTACTGGCAGTCCCTCGCGATGCCCATGGACTGGTGTTTTATGATTCCGCGGCTATAGTGTTCACTGCCATGGGAGCTATTGTCCCCACATTTCTTGGGGTAAACCTGTTACCGTAAGGTGGCCTCAAGCTACCTCCTCTGAAGAAGTTTCGGGGAGTCTTTCCTGGAAATCCTGATTGGACAGGCCCTGTTGGCCCCATATCCTTTTTGATTCCAAGGTGCTCTTATGCATAACGACCACATTCGACTACCTCAGCTACTGATGATGGTTTCCACATGCTTACGAAGGCTCTGATGCGAGGATTTATCTGAAATATGAAGCGTTTAGCTTGACGTTCATTAGAGTCTGAGTAGTGAATGTATTCTACAAGCTCCATAAACCTTATCTCGTACTCTTCCACCGTTTTATTTCCCTAAATTAATGTATGAAAGGCTCTGGCTTGTTGTTGTTGAAAGTATGGAGGCAAATACTTTGCGCGGAACCTTTCCTCAAATAGTTCCCAAGGGACATTATCCGATGTAAGGTGTAGCTGCTTTTCCAGATTTCCCCACCAAATCAAGGCACTTTCCTTCTGTTGAAACATGACAATTTTTGTTTTTGCTGAAGAAGAATATTCCCTTAACCTAAAGCATCTGTTCATTCCTTCTAACCAGGCTTCAGCGCGTTCACCTGCACGACCCCCCGAGAATTCTAGGACTCTAATTTTCTGAAGTTCCCTAGAAATGTCTTCTTTCGATCTTCTGGGCTCAAAATTAGTTGGTTCTACTGAAGTGGTGGCTACATGCTGAAATTCCTCTTTGGTTTTAGCCTTAGTTGATTCTTTTAATGTCTCTCATAAGGCTTCCAAAGAGTTCATTATCACAGTCAACTCCGGCACTGGGGCGATTGATGTTGATAATGGTCTTGGTGGTGACGATAGTGATGGGGATGATGATGGCGACGGTGGCTGCATTAATGGTGGTGATGCTACCTAATCACGTCGTTGTCACTCATACGTCCTTACCATTGTAATGGTTCCTGAACACATAATAAAATTCTATCAAAATGTTGAGGTGGACAACCGAATTTAACGCATAATTTTCTTTTGCGACTTCACATTCATCTTAATGGTACCGAGGTCAAGGAGGGTGGCCTCACGACCTCCTTGTCCTAATGCAGGGTATTCTATCATGATGTGAATAATGCAGTGGTGTATGGTCATTAGCTCCTAAGGTAGATCATCTAAAATTTATTACTAAATAAAATTCACAAATGAAGATGTTAAATGCCTTGTTATAATGGATATCGGCAACATACCCGTCACACCGCAATCTAGTTATTATTAAAAAAAAAAAGGCATACATATTTATATTTTTGAATATATTACTTAGATATGGATAAAACCTATAATATATATAAATGAAGGGTTGTTCTGGTTCCATGTCAGTGTGACCTTTAGCCGGGAATTTTACCATAGACATGTCATGATTAAAATCTAGAAGCGATACAATTCAGCAGTATACCATAAATGTAGGTTATAGATTACTTGGAATTATTTAGAGTTTTATTTTCATCTTCAACCCTCTTAGTATCATAATGGTGACAAACTTTCTCATCCTAAAGTATTTTGGCAATTGATTAACACTCAATTTCACTATGGAGCTCATGATAATTTTTTCTTATTTTAATAATTTTTATTTCATTCTTTACACTAGGGAAGACATAGAGACATATTTTATCTTCTAGATTAGAGTGGATATCCTCTCTATAATATCTTAGTTTCATTTTTCCCCTCTAATTCGTTATAATACCATAAATTTCCTCAAATTTTGATGCAATGATATTATTAATATTATTCATATTCTAGAAAATGGTCTTTTCTCTTATTCCTTGATTGTTTATCCAAGACTAGGTATCCTTATGTCATCTCCATTTAAGTGAAAGTTGGATTTGGTTAGAGTTTAGAGTAATTTTAGGAAGTCTCTTATCTTCCATGTCATTTAACTTGTTCTTATGCATTAGGTACCTAGGCATAGCCATGCTCTACTTCTATGAGGAGGATGGCGTAGGGTGTGTTTTTTTTAATTTTGAGATTATAGACTATAAAATTATTTTGGATTTTCTTTATCTTTGTACATGACTCTCTGGATATGTTGCATCTCCATCATGTCCATATAAATTAATAGGAATATTGGTAGTCTGAAGATGATTTTTTTGTAATCTCATATTCAAATATTGTTATTTACAATTGTTTTCAAGCCCATAGTAAGCTTTCCAATCCCCATTTATCAATTTCCCAATATTATAAATCTAGATGTATGAAGACACTTCCTCCAAGTTGTAAATAAGGATTCTATATGAACCAAACTGTTGGCTCCTTAATACTTCCCTTAGTCTAACACACATAAAGATGTTTTATTTCCCTTATTTTAACATGTATAAAGATGTTATATGAAACCAACTTGAATGGAACAAGAAATCTTCTAATATGAAGTCAAAAACACTACTATCATTAAGAATGTCATATAACTCTATGTTGAGCACAATCTTTCAATTTACTCTATAGAAAATGAGGCAACAAGAAATTTGTCACTCTATATATATGATAATTGAGAGTTGACATGAAATGTTTTAGTTAAATGGACATTAAAATATTTTAGTTATTATTAACACTGAAATATTTTATTTATGGTTGGTATTGAAATAACTTTTTTTCCATCCAAAATTGAAATAGTTAAGCATTGAAAAATTTCACATCTCCCTCATTAAAAGATGTAAAAAGCACTAATCCATATAATGAGATTTTTCTTACTTTCAATTACTTCATAAAAAGAGAGTTGAAATGTTTTATGTGTACTTAATATTAAATGTTTCTTTAATTAATATGTTTTTAAATCTCATATGCCATTTCTATGTTGAGCACAAAAGAAATGGCATTACACATCTTCTACATCCTAACTATAAAAAGCACATCTATACACAATAATAATAATGAAACTTTCTTGTCCCTAGGTGTTGCTTAATTGGCCATGGAAGTGCTCTGAGTATTGTGAAAGCTAAGAGACCCCTAAAAGTAATGAGTATACAAAGAGGAGGACATATAGTAGTCTAAGGTATAGTGGTAGTGGCTAGAATCAACACCCCATGTCATGCAAATACAAGACTAGCCCTCTTGTTAGCAAAAACAAAAATAATGAAATTGTTTATTTACACTTTCTACTCACTCTTTTTTTCCTAAGCAACAATGCTCTTTTTAAGCCATAAACAATTTCCCACCATAAACTCAAATCCATTAGATATATATATATATATATATATAATATATATATAAATTAAAATTTGTAAATTACTACATTGTAAAAACACCATCCATTAAAGTTTTAATGGTCTTTGAAGACTCAAAAGTTATTGTTGATTGGGTTATGGAATATTTTTTTCTTTTAACTCCCCTTCTCTATTATATTGGATAAGTAGGACAAAGGAACTGATCACTACTTTCACAAGAACTACTATTCAACACATTTACGAAGAAGGAAACAGGGAAGTTGACTTTATCTCTATGAAAGATATTGGACTATAGCTGGGTATTTGAAAAGGTGAATTGGATATTAATTCCTAGAAGGGTAGTAGTGATAAGTGAGAGAGTTATTGTTTACAATATATAAGTTATGTTGAATTTATGGGAGCGGTTGCTTATTAATTTGCCTTTTTGTTAGGTCAATATTTTTTGACAAGTTTATATAAGTTTTAATACATTTTTAAATATAATTTATATTTTAACAATATTTCATTATATTGATAAAGGATATAAGTTGATGTACACCCTTTTTGATAATAAAAAAAAACAAAAAAACACCATTCATTGAAATTCAAATACAGCATGAACATAAATTTTAAATAATATTTTTCCCTCTTAAATTTAATGATGCGATTCTTATTAAAATTATCTATTATTTAAATTTTATTTTTAAATATAAAAAATTTCAAAAAAATATTTTACATATTTAAATTACTTAATTTATAAATTTAATAATTCAATTTTAGCTCATTATTAATTTTTACTTTTAAATTTAATGATACCTTCTTATTGAAATTATTAATTTTTTTATTATTTAATTATTTTTTTTAAATATATAAAAAATTTAAAATACTTTATAATCTAAAATTACTTAATTTATATAAATTTAATGATTTAAATTTAATATTATAAAAATTAATAATATTTAATAATAGTATTTTTCAATTTCTTTTTTAAATCATATTTTTATTTAAAAATATATTTTTTAACTGTATAAATTCAACCCACTTAATTTTTTTCTATAGAGATTCCCACTGATTCAACACATTGAAAGTTAGAAAACTTTCAATGGTATGATAATACTCACTACCAAGATTAGAATTTCAAAACAGACACATATGTTGTTTTCGCACTTCTTCATTGGTATTTACAATTTCAATAAAATAACCGTGACAATTTTGTAATTTTCTTAACTATATTTAAGAAACAAATCACCCCATAACAAAAAAATTTACCTGTCAAATTCCATCCCTAGTCCCATGTCCACACGAACGGCGTGCTTGGATCCATCCCTGGTCCCATGTCCACACGAACGGCGTGCTTGGATCCAGGAAGCGTCCATTCCTATGTGGAGTTGCTGACGTTTGGAATCCATCCGTTTTTTCCTTTACTCTCTTGGGCTCCACCAGCGACCGGATCCTGCAGAGCCGCTGACTTGTGCGTGACTTCCATTGCTATGTTTCCCAGAATCTTCTTTCGTCTCACTGTCTCCATTCCACACGGTTGGTAGACCGTCAGAGCCCAACATCTGTTCCTCCGACGGCGCGCGATCCGTCCAGAAGCTTCATCATAATTTCCAGGAGGTTCCTCATAATTTCATTTCCCCAGTTTTCCTGACGCCGTCAATGGTCATTAGAAGCATAATGAGATTGTTATTGCTCCCAAGTTACCTCGAAGGAGAGCCCAGGAGCCGTAATCGCCTATGAAATAATGATCAGTTTTCTCCTATATATTGGGAAATCTGGCATTGTATTTTTCATTACTTCTCGCAATAGCTGCTCCAGATAATTTACAGCATTAATGGCGCTTTCTATTGATATCGACGAAATTCGCAGACTGTATGAAACGATCGATGAAAATTGCGACGGCAGGCTGACTGTAACTGAGATGTATCGCTCCGTGAGTCGGATCGGAATCGATATTTCAGAAGAAGACTTAAAATGTGTGGTTGCACAAATGTCTCAGAGCGAAGAGGGTAGCTTAACATTTGATGAATTTGTTGGGCTCTGTCAGTTTCTTCTGGACGATACGAGATCAGAAGATGAATTGGGCAATGGCGATGGGTGTGAGGATTTGATGGAGGCTTTCAAGGTTTATGATATCAATAAGGACGGCTTCATATCCTCCACTGAGCTTCAACGGGTGCTCTGTAATCTGGGATTCATGGAGGGGGAAAATCTAGAAAACTGCCAGAAGATGATATGTACATATGATTCGGATTCCAACGGGCTCTTGGATTTTCTTGAATTCAAGAACATGATGACATGTAAGATCCCTATTGATCCTCAGAGGTCTTAAGAGTCTTCGACTCCATATTTTGAACCAGGGTTGACTCCACGCTGTGCTCATCTGAATTGGGAAATGTTTCTTCTAATTGATATAAAGTATTTATATCATAATTAATAATTTTTATTCTGAAATGTTCAAGTAATATCTTCATGCATAATAAATAATTTTGAAATGTTCAAGTAGACATCATATCACTGATTTTATTTCTTTATTTTTATTTAATTTTTTATTAAAAAATACTAACTGATATTATTTTTCAATTAAAAAAAATACTAACTGATATTATTTTTCAATTTAATTTATTTATTGAAAAAAATACTAACTGATATTATTTTTCAATTTTATTTATTTATTGAATTTGAGTGAGGTGGTTAATAGTATGGGAGTAGTCTACCCAGGGGGAGGAATTGCCCGGTTTCGTCGCCGCCCAGAAAAACCTCTGGCAATTCCTCCGCTCTCCCCCACCCGCCGCAAGCTCCGCCACCCTCCGCATGAAAGTCGACGTCTAACAGGAATTGCGGAGTCCAACGCCGTCTTGCCGCCGGGAGTTAATGCACCTTCCCAATTCGAATTTGGAAATAACCACAAGCTGCTTCCTGGCCAATTCGACTCAGCACTCCCTTGCAGCTCACCTGGTCACCAAAACAAGGCGCATTACTCACTCTCGGGCTTGACTCGGCGCTTGCAGCGTACCAGAGCAAGGCGGAAAACTCACTCCCGGGCTCTGCAGCTCACCACCCAGGCGACAAATAGGCAGGGTCATTCATAGAACCCAATCCTCTAGTGATATGGTAGTCTTGTTGTTTTTGGTAGTGGAAGCAAATGATACTTACCTAGTTGAGCAGTGTTGTGGTGACCAAAGAAATTGCAAAATCTGGGCTCAAATACAGGCAAAGTGAAGCTGCAATTGAGGTTGACTACATTAAAGTAGACCCATGGTGAAAGAATCTATGTTCTTGCTCTATGCTTGAATCTCCTTGTCTGTCCATGGTAGACTACTCCCATGGAAAGAAGTGAAAAGCATAGTCTATCGTAGCATAAAATTCATTAATGATGATTTCAAGCAAAACACAAACTTCATTTATGAAGATTTTAAGCAAAACCCAAACTTGAAACCTGCAACTTCAATGGAACCACCTGTAATTGACAAATCCTTTGCTTCGGTTTGTTTGATGGAGCCAGCCAGGGAAACCTTGTGCCATGTGGGGTTGGTGGAGTTCTTTTCATTTCTGATGATCTTTCTTACTCTCGAAATCAGAATGGGTAGAGGAACAAACATCTTTGCAGAACTACAAGTTATTCTCAATCTTCTGAAGTGGGCTTCAGTAAACGGCATAGGCAGACTGCAAGTATTTGAGGACTTTAAACTTGTTGCATGGTTGAAAGGGAATTACAGGTTGCAGAACTCATCCCTGAGGCCTTTGCTTGAACGGACTGTCCTCACTACAGGTTAATTCTTAGAGGCAACCACATTAGGAGGTCAATGCTGAAGCAGACTCTCTCTAAACAGGTTGTTGTTGGTTCCATTGGCTCTCTGCTAGTAGAGGAAGACACAGGGAGTCAATGCCCCTGATGATCTCTAGTTTTACTTTTTCCATTGGCTGCTCTGTTTTTCCAGGATATGATTGTTATCATTTCTGATGATAATGTGGAAGACTTGAAGTCGACACTTGTTACTATCAAGACAGGGTCTATTTATGCATTTATTTCAAAACTATTGGGAGGTTTTGTGAAGGCTTTCAAAATCTGTTCTAGGTTTTAAGGGCACAGTCCCTTATTTGAATATGTAGGTTGTCATTTGATCATTTGAATATGTATGTTGCCATTTGATCATAGGGTAGTCTATGAAGGACAAGTTTTGCTATCCTTTATTAGTAGCCTTTTGTTCTTTATATGAGTAGTCGATGGCCTTTTGGGGGTGGCAACTACTATATCCTCTTGAAATAAAGTTATGATTTTACCTTCCCAGAAAATCAAAGGTCTGACAAATTTTTAACTTAGTTGAATCAAATGTGTAAATAAGCAATTATATGACTGTATGATTACCAAAGCCTACTAGTAAATCTTGCTTCTTTTGCTCAAGGATATGGTTATATTATTGATAAACCAAAACCGAAAGAACTACGCTATTTATCAGAGATTAGAATGGTTTATAGTGACTGAGCAGATGTCTATTCCAGAGTCCAGATAAAAGAAGGGTAGAACAAAAGAAATGCTACGGCAGGTTCTTCTATTCAGCAGGAATATGTAAATATAATAAAAAATGAACATGATATCATGGCATGTTTTGTAAAGAAACTTTAGGTGTACATTACAAAATCCATAATGAAAAAATACATAGTATTGAGCAAATAGCATAAAACGATTTTACTGAGTCCTTCGAACATACAACAAACCTATGGGAAATCTGTTTTAAAATATCATAGGTATGCTAAATCTGTTCTATAAATACTGTAGCTCTGAAATTTCTTTTTTATCCATCTAAGCTTGTTCATAAAAGGTTATGATAAAATGGTAATCGTTATGATAACCTTTTGTGTAATGGAATTACTTAATATTTATGACGATGATGATTGTTAATATCTACTAAAGACCAACTTCGGTCTATCTTGGTAAAGAATTTCTTAGTTTGCTTTAGAACTTTATTTCTATACTCTGAAAAATAGGCCTCATCCTTCTTTTTCTCTAATAAACCTCATGTGATGCTGGGGAATCTCATGAGATTTTTGAGATATAAAGGAAACCCTAAATTAATTTAGAATGAAGATAGGAATTTGCGAAACCATTACATTACCCTGCTCCTCCTACTAACAATGATTTGGGGGCCTCCCAGGTTTTGATCCATTATAATCAACATACAAGCTCCATACGCTAAGCAGAAGCAGAATCTACATTTAAATTGCAGAGTAAACACTGAATCTCATTTACAAGAATTTAAGTTTGGAGATTGTAAATACTAAACATTAGAATAGCAAGTAACATTTAGATAGTTCTATATTATGTTGATGCTAACATGTAAAGAACCCACATGTAGACAAAATTACCATAACCCAAGGGCACACACAGTCGCATGTGTTAATTTCATTTTATTAAGCAGTCTTCTAAATGTAGATTAAGTGTAAGTTTAGTTATGTGCATACATACAGATAAGGGTACAGATCTCTAAAAGGATCCATGTCTGAATGCTTTAGATCATCTCCAATGGATGCTTTGTTGTACATGTGTCCAGATTCATTGGGCTTACTCTTCTTTGTCTATAAAGTAGAAAGCAAGGGTATAGGCTCATTCATTTAGTTCAGCAACAAGCAATGAATTACTCTGTTGTGTAGAAAAAAGACAGATGAAATAATGAAAGAAACAACAAGAAACAAGAACCCTCGCTAAGATATGAAACTGAATTGGAACTGAATGGATTTATTCAACTATGATTCTCCGCTCTGTTTTATTTCATGTGTATTACATTATTTTATATCATGACTATCGTTACATCTATCGTTACATAACCGACTATTCGGTATGCAACCGCCTAATTACAATTTACATACAAAAATTACTAATTTGTTGTCAATACTAACAAACTCCACCTTGACAACAATTTCCTAATCTCTTGCCCATGCCCATTCGTCATCTTTTCTGCAAGCCAAGAGAAGCTAAACACCACTGTAGCTTCTCTACTGTTACTGGCTTTGTGAATATGTCTGCACAATTCTCTCGTGTATGGACCTTTTTAAGAGCTACTTTTCCGCCATCGATCACATGTCTCAGAAAATGATACCTTACATCAATGTGATTGGTTCTGCTGTGATAGGCAGGATTTGTAGCCAAGTGAATAGCACTTTGACTGTCACAAAGTACATCCACTTTCTCCTGCTTTCTTCCAATTTCATCTAGCAGACCCTTTAACCAGATTGCTTCTTTACTGGCATCTGAGGCAGCGATATATTTGGCTTCAGTAGTGGACAATGCAACTGTTTCTTGAAGCTTTGACATCCAACTAATCACTCCACCTGCAAGAGTAAAGACATAACTTGTAGTAGATCTTCTTTTGTCCAAATCACCTGCATAGTCAGCATCTACATATCCGCAGATTGATCCTTCATTACCATTAAAGACGATGCAATGGTCACTTGTGCCTCTTAGATATCGAAGCACCCATTTCACTGCTTGCCAATGTTCTTTACCTGGATTTGCCATGAACCTGCTGACAACTCCAACTGCATGTGAAATGTCAGGTCTTGTAGATACCATCGCATACATTAAGTTGCCTACCGCATTTTCATATGGTACATGAGACATATACTGCTTTTCTTCATCATCTCTAGGACTTAAAACCGAAGAAAGCTTAAAATGGGAAGCTAGTGGAATATTAACAGGTTTCACATTGTTCATAGAGAACTTTTCAAGTACCTTCTCCACATACTTCTGCTGTGATAACCAAAGCTTACCATTTTTTCTATCTCTGTGTATCTCCATGCCCAAGATATGTTTTGCTGCTCCAAGATCCTTCATATCAAACGTCCTAGAGAGTTGAGCCTTTAACCTGTTGATCTCTTCCATGCTTTTGCTTGCAATAAGCATATCGTCAACATACAAAGCTAAGCTAATGAATGTGCCATTAAAACTTTTGAAGTATACACAATGATCATACTCACTTCTTACAAAGTTCTAGCTCACCATGAAGGAATCAAACTTCTTGTACCATTGTCTCGGAGATTGCCTTAGACCATACAATGATTTCCTGAGCTTGCAAACTAATCTTCTGCTGCGACCTCATACAAATCCTTTTGGTTGTTCCATATATATCTCCTCGTTCAAATCACCATGTGGAAAATTTGTTTTAACATCTAACTATTCTAACTCAATATTAAGCAACACAGTTAGTGCTAACACAGTACGAATAGAAACAAGTTTTACAACTGGAGAAAAAATCTCATGAAATTATATACCTTCAACCTGAGAATACCTTTTTGCTACCAGTCTCGCCTTATACCTTTCGATACTTCCATAAAATTTCCGTTTCAGCTTGAAGACCCATTTTCATCCAACAACACTTCTCCCTTCAGGAAGCTCTACAAGATCCCAGGTATTCTTTTTGGCTAAGGAGTCCATTTCTTCTTCCATAGCCACTTTCCATTTTTCGCTATCTCTATCATCTACTGCTTCCTAATAACAAGAAGGTTCCCCATCTTCAGTAATCAAAGCAAAAGACGAAGTAGAATATTCATACCTTTTTGGAATTTTCCTTTCCCTTGTAGACCTTCTTAGAGAAACTAGTTGCTGAACTGGTTCAGAAACTTGCACTGGTTCAGAAGCTTCAATGGCTTCCTTTGTGTCTTCAGCACCTTTTTCTCCAGAGGTTTCTCCTTCCTTTCGGCTGTCACCGAAAAGTCTAGCCTCTAACTGAACTCGTTGATTTGGCGACACCTATTGATTTTAAAAGAGAGGATTCATCAAATGTTACATCTCTACTAATGACTATTTTCCGCAATGCAGGATCCCACAACCTATATCAATTCTTTCAACAGTTGATTTTAAAAGAGAGGATTCATCAAATGTTACATCTCTACTAATGACTATTTTCCGCAATGCAGGATCCCACAACCTATATCCTTTCACTGCATAGTCATACCCAACAAAGACATAACATTTCAACTTTGGATCTAATTTTGAATGCTGATTTTTCGGAATGAGAGAATAAGCATCACAGCCAAATATTCTCAAATGTGAATAGTCACAAGACTGACTCGTCCAAACTTCTTCAGGAATTTTACAATCAATTGCTACTGAAGGTGATCTGTTAACTAAATAACAAGCAGTAGATATTGCTTCTGCCCACAACTCCTTTTGCAAGTTAGCATTGCTAATCATGCTTCTGGCTCTTTCCATAAGAGTCCGATTCATACGCTCAGCAACACCATTTTGCTGAGGAGTATAAACATCAGTTTTGTGTCTAACAATTCCCTCATCTTTACAGTATTATTCAAATTCACCTGAAGTGAACTCACCACCATTGTCAGTTCTTAAGCATTTAATAGATTTGCCTGTTCTTTTCTCTACCATTACTTTAAATTGTTTAAAGACATTTAATACATCAGATTTCCTTTTTAGCATATAGATCCAAACTTTCCGGGAGTAATCATCAATAAATGTTAAAAAATACAGTGCACCTCCATATGACATAACAGGGGAAGGCCCCCACATATCAAAATGAATATAGTCTAAAACATCTTTACTATTATGATTTCCAACTTTAAACCTCTGTTTACATTGTTTGCCATACACACAATGTTTACAGAAATCTAAATTCAAGGATTTTAGACCTGGAAGAGATTTACATTTCATCAATATCTGAAGACCTTTTTCGCTCATATGACCCAATCGTTGATGCCATAGACAAGTGCCTGCTTCTTCCTTTTCTGACGCAACCGCTGCTTCACCGATCTGAATACTTCCTTTTAACCTGTAAAGATTTCCGACCTTTTCTGCCTTCATAACTACAAGTGCTCCTTTAAAGACTTTCGAGACGCCATCCTGACCTGTAAACTTATATCCATCTGAATCCAAAGCTCCTAAAGAAATCAAGTTTTTCTTCAAATCAGGTACATCTCTAACACTAGTTAATGTTCTAACTCTGTTATCATACATCTTAATCCTGATATCTCCCATCCCAACAGTCTGACATGACATATTGTCACCCATAAACACAAAACTACCGTTTACATTTTCATACGAGGTAAACCAATTTCTATGTGGGCACATGTGATGCGAAGCACCAGAGTCTAACAGCCAGCTATCTAAACCCTGAGAGATATTACATTCAGGTGAAGTTTCATCTATCATACACAATTCTTCAGCAGATAAAACTTCGTCTATCATACCTGAATCGACCTTATTTGCTTCGTTCTTCAGGTTTTCAGATTCCTTTCGTTTCCAACAGTCCTTCTTCAAGTGTCCAACTTTATTACAGTTCCAACATTTTGCCTTACACTTCTTTCCTTTCGATTTCGATATGGAAGTTCCCCTTGGTTTTTCTCCTCTTTCCTTTGAATGTCCTCTAGCAACCATGGCTTCTGATGCAGCTGTTTCAGTGCTGGATTTCCTTCGTACTTCTTCAGACAGAAGAGCTCCCACGACTGATTCAAACTTCAAAGAATCAGCAGAGCTGAAGCTGATTGAAGTTACGAAGTGATCCCATGATTCAGACAGAGAACACATCAAGGTTATGGCTTTATCTTCTTCCTGTATTTTGACTTTCATATCTGTTAATTGACATATTAGTGTATTAAAAACATTCAAATGTTCTGCAATGTTTGAACCTTCTTTCATTCGAAGGCTATAGAACTGTCTTTTCAGATAAATTCTGTTGGTCAATGACTTTGTCATATAGAGATTTTCAAGTTTTTCCCACAATCCTGACGCCGTAGTCTCTTCAACAATATTGAAGAGAACTTCATCCGCTAGACATAGCCGGATGGTACTGAGAGCTCGAGCATCCAAGTCCTCTAAGTCTGAAGTAGTCATGGTTGCAGGTTTTTTAGTCGCCCCATCCAATGCCTTGTGCAACCCTTGTTGCACAAGCAGATCCCTAACCTTCAGTTTCCAAAGAGCAAAATTGCTCTTCCGGTGAATTTCTCCACCTCGAATTTCGCATTCAACATCTTGGCCATTTTTTCTTTCCTAGGGTTTCAAACTTTCTAGGGTTTTATATTTCCTTTTAAAAAACTAAGGTGTATATCTCCTTATTTCTCCAAATAGAAAGAACCCTTAAAATTTTTCCTTTCCTTAAAAAAAATTAGGGTTTTATATTTCCTTTTAAAAAACTAAGGTGTATATCTCCTTATTTCCCCAAATAGAAAGAACCCTTAAAATTTTTCCTTTCCTTAAAAAAAATCTGTCTTCTTTTTCTTCTTATTTCACTCACACATTCCTTTATTCTGAATTTAAATAACTTTACTTTCACAACTTTCTAAAACAAAATTTCTGAGATAAAACTTCTTTCAACAACTTTCTGGAAAAAATTTCTAAGACAAAAATTTCTTAAAAAATACCCGGATTTTCTGAACAAGTTCTGGAAGCCACAGGGTAGAAGGTCTTCCTCTTTGCTAGACAACAACTTTGGTCTCTTCCACACAGGTCTGGCAGCTCCGCTCCCTCTCTGCTCCAGCGCACACACCGGCAGCCTCTTCCACTCCAACGCACAGACAGTAACACTGTCTCTTCTTAAAAAAAAATCAGCTCTCCAACGCACAGAAATCGACTCTGCACACACCACGCCTTCACGCTCCAGCCTGCACAGGGCTCTTCTCAACACACGCACCAGCAGCCTCTTCACGCGGGCAGACAACAGCTCTCAGCTCTGCAAACTTTAACGCACACACAGCAATGCTCAGCACGGTGGCAGACATCAACGCTGTCTCTTCTTTAAAAAATGGCTTTGCAGACTTCAACGCACACACAGCAACGCTCAGCACGGTGGCAGACAACAACGCTATCTCTTCTTTAAAAAACGGCTCTGCATACTTCAACGTACAGATAGGCCTTCACCACGCTCCAGCCCGCACAGCGGTGGCAGTTACACGCAGGGATTTTTCCATGGTCACACCTCGGTTGCTCGCACATGCTTCTTCACCTCAACAACTCCTTCACCTCAAGCCTCTTCACGCTGGCTCCTTCACGCGGCTCCTTCACCTCAGACCTCTTCACGCTGGCTCCTTCACGCGGCTCCATCACCTCAGACCTCTTCACGCTGGCTCCTTCACGCGGCTCCTTCACCTCAGGCCTCTTCACGTAGGCTCTGATACCAATTGTAGAAAAAAGACAGATGAAATAATGAAAGAAACAACAAGAAACAAGAACCCTCGCCAAGATATGAAACTGAATTGGAATTGAATGGATTTATTCAACTATGATTCTCCGCTCTGTTTTATTTCATGTGTATTACATTATTTGATATCATGACTATCGTTACATCTATCGTTACATAACCGACTATTCGGTATGCAACCCCCTAATTACAATTTACATACAAAAATTACTAATTTGTTGTCAATACTAACATGTTGTATTTTTATCACATATTCAAATATTGTTATTTACAATTGTTTTCAAGCCTATAGTAAGTTTTCCACTCTCCGTTTATCATTTTTTAAGTATTATAATTCTAGCTATATGAAGGAATTTCCCCCAAGTTGTAAATAGGGATGGTATCCCAATGTACTTTTAATAGTTCCTTTAATTTAACATATCATTGGTGGTTAATAGTTTCCTTATTTTAACATAACTAAAATGTTATATGAACCCAACATGAATAGAAAAAACAATCTTTTAATATAGAACATGGGTGGGACTACTTGCAAATCGATTCCAAACAACAAAACTCAAGAGGTTGGAGTTGGTGATGGTCCAAACAACAAAACTAAAGTTGGTGATGGGACTTGCTTTCATATTGCTTGTATCCCCCTACACTACAGGCATATGGATAATGCCACCGGTGAGACTACTTGCAAATCCATTCCAAACACCAAAACTCCAGAAGCACTACTGTGTATCACTAGTAATATCATATATCAACTCTATGTTAAGCACAAAAAGAATTATACATCTCCCTCATACTAGACAATAAAATTCCTCTAAACACAATCATTTATTTATATTTTAATTATAATTGACAATAAAATATTTTATTTATGTTATATATTAAAATAATTAAACAGTGATGAAAATCTACATCACATCTGACTTATCAAAAGATATAAAAACTACTTATCCATATAATAACAATAATAAAACTTCCCTTTTCCCACAGTAACTCAAATCCACAACTGAAACTAACATATATTTCATGATGACCAATCCTAAAAGTTAGGACTCATGAATTACCACATTGTATAAACACGATGTTAGCCTCTCCACCCAGGTTCGACTCACGATGCATCAATCGCTGCTCCGCAACTATGTAACCAACAATTGCGCTTCACTGTTCCTCAACGTGTTGTATCATCTCGCTTCTGCAAATATGTATAATAAATATTACTTCTTCGGTGGAGATGCACTCCCCGTGAAAATACAATCCATTAACCAAATATGTTATGACGTTAAGCCTACGTTTTCACTTTATTTGGGTGGAATTGGTTGTTAAAAATCAAATACATATGACGCTAAGTGTACGTTTTCACTTTATTTGCTGAAGGGCATGTTACCAATGTGAAGTAAAAAGTAAAAAGTAAAGATTATTATTTAAAATATATATATATTTGTTTTATGTATAAATAAATTTAGATTTTTTAAAACTATTTTCACTGATTCAATTTATTTTGAAATTTATATAAAAATTTAATTCGGTCTTGACAATAAATTATATTGGTTGTTCAAACACATTATCCAAAACTCCTGTCATATAATTTTTATGAAAATATTTACTTAATTAACTTCAAAATATTAATTATTAATATTTAATATTTAATATTTAATTATTAATTAATTAATATTTAATTTTGAATTATTAATTAATTTACCATTAATATTAATTTTTAAATATTAATATTAATAGTAGTATTTTAATTATTAATATTTATATTGTTTATTTTTGGTTAATTTATAGTGTTAAAAAATAATAATAATATAATATTAATAATAATAATAAAATTATTAATGTTAATATTTTTTAATGTTAGTAATAAATGTGGTTGATATATGTTTCTTTATCAATCACGTGATTTATTAATGTGGTTGTGCTAGTGCTAGATGTAATCTCTCCATCTATAAAATGTTATTATTAAGGCCAATAGAAATTGAACACATTTATAATAGTTTAATTTCATTAAAGGTGAATTTCATTCTCAACCCCACAATAAAAATTAAACCTAACCTAATAAGATTTAAATTTACAATTACAACAAATTTAGAACAAAATTTAATTCTAATTCATTGGAGTATATAGATAGCTTGAATTGTGTCATAAAATTGCTTTTGCTTTGCTAAGAGTTTGTCTTCCTTATATTTAAGGATACAAGTTAACAACGCAAAACCTAGGCCTATGGCAAAAGTGAAATAGGGACTCCAGAGCACAATGAGTAATTATATGTGGCTTGGTTTGCCTTGAAAAAAGGTGATGAGTCAATTTGCATTACACTTATTTTTTGTTTTGACAGCCATGGAAATTCCAGTCATATTTTGATAAAATCTGGCAGGGATTTTTGTAAATTCAAGTTACAGTTGTCAAACTTCAAGGTTTTAGGTGCCTTGGAGGTTTTTGATGGTGTTGAATCCATTTCCACCATCAAAAACAAGGTTTTAGGTGACCTAGAGGTTTTTGATGGTGCTGAATCCATTTCCACCGTCAAAAACATGATTCAAACACTACCTCTACAAGATTTTTTGAATTTTTTTCCTTGATTCCTACCACTTTTGACCTTTCCTCGGCTGAAAATAAATAATCTGCTATAAAACATTAATTGAGCAGGGGTTGTATATCCCCACCGTTAAATTTTGACCTTCGCAAAATCCAAGTGTAAACACATAAAGCTGCTGCTCAAATAATACCCTATAACATGCTGAATATTTGTTAGCTCAATTCCTCCGCCTCTTTAGAAGAATCTGATTTTTAACCTAGTTTAAAATATGATAAGTTATTGTATTCTATGATAATACTCAGACATGTAGCACGAATTTAGAAGAATCTGATTTTTAACCTAGTTTAAAATATGATAAGTTATTGTATTTTATGATAATACTCAGAGATGTAGCACGAACGTCTTGCTGGGATCCACGAAGCGTCCATGCCTGCGTACAGTTGCGCTGACGTTTGGGATCCATGCGTTCTTTCCTTTAATCTCTTGGGCTCCACCAGTGCCCTTCCTTCTGCGGAGCCGTTGACTTCTGCGTGACTTCCATTTGTGTGTTTCCCAGGATCTTCTCTCGTCACACATCTCCCTTCAACACGGTTAGTTGGACCTGTCGCTGCGACGTCCCCCACTTGAGCGAAAGCAGCGTGAAACCCATACCAGAAGCTTCTTCATAATTTCGTTTCCCCAGTTTTCCTAACGCCATCAATCGCCACAAGAAGCGGAATGAGTTTGCTATTGCGCCCATGTTACCTCGAAGGAGAGCCCAGGAGCCCATATCGCGTATGATATAATGATGGGCCTTTTCCTATATATTGGGAAATCTGGCACTGCATTTTCACTACTTCTCGCAATAGCTGCTCCGGATAATTTACAGCATTAATGGCGCTTTCTATTGAAATCGACGAGCTTCGCAGACTATATGAAACGATCGATGAAAATTGCGACGGCAGGCTGACTGTAAATGAAATGAATCGCTCCCTGTGTCGGATCGGAATCGATATTTCAGAAGAAGGCTTAAAATGTCTGGTTGCACCAATATCTCAGAGCGCAGACGGTACCTTGACATTTGATCAATTTGTTGGACTGTATCAGTTTCTTCTTGAGGATACCAGATCAGAAGATGAATTGAGCAATGGGGATGGGTGTGAGGATTTAATGGAGGCTTTCAAGGTCTATGATATGAATAATGACGGCTTCATATCCTCCACCGAGCTTCAACGGGTGCTCTGTAATCTGGGTTTCATGGAGGGGGGAAATCTGGAAAACTGCCAGAAGATGATATGTACATATGATTCGGACTCCAACGGGCTACTGGACTTTCTTGAATTCAAGAATATGATGATCTGTAAGGTCCCTGTTGATCCTCAGAGGTCTTAGAGCCTTCGGCTCCATATTGTGAACCAGGATTAACTCTACTGTCTGCTCATCTGAATTTGGAATTGTTTATTCTCATCGAATTGAATTTCCACCCTCACAACTTTGCTCAAATCTAATGGAGCAAAAATGTAATAATTAAGTGTATTCTTTCATTCTTATATATTTTTCTCTGGGATAATGTAATAATTAAATGTATGGATTTCATTTTATATATTTTTCTCTAGGATTTTGCAACTGCATAAAGATGTTTAAAGTGTAATCCATTGCAATGAATTTAGCTGAGCATGCATCTTGTCCCATGATCTAATTTTGTCCTTTTTCTTTCTTTGTTTATCTCATTTCAAATTTTACAATCACATATATACATTTCTTTTCAGTCGTGTGCATGCATGTTTCACTCTCTTGCGATTCCTAATTATTTTAAATCAAATAATTTTTTCATCTCCCTCAATCCGCTCCATGAATGAGTTCTTCTAAGTTTATATCCTGGAGTAAGTAGTGATTAGTGATTGAAACATTGCGATTCCTAATTATTTTAAATCAAATAATTTTTTCATCTCCCTCAATCCACTCCATGAATGAGTTCTTCTAAGTTTATATCCTGGAGTAAGTAGTGAACTTTATAATTCTTTCCCTAAGAGTTTCAATTTTTTCAACAGCTATGTACATTCAAGGCCTTATCCATCATGACTCACATTATGAATATTTGTTGTAGACTCGGACTCTTTGAGTCACTTTTTAGGCATCCATCGTCATTAACATGGCTATGAATGGATGGATGCCTATATTGGTATTTCTACCCCTTTTTTTGTGTGCTATATTGTTCTTTACCAATACAATTTCTCTTCATATAACTCTGCACAACAACTTCCTTTTGCTAGAACTATTTTCTTTCCATAAAAATAATTCTAGTCTACAAGCTTTTGTTGTTGAGATTGTTCTTCTCTCTTCCATGTTGTTCACAATCTAATTTCTAAAAGCACAACAAACTTGAAATGGAAAAGGATGTAACATGCAAAAAAAATCATACAACAAAGCAATAATTAAATATTTAAAGCATTTACAAACAATGCATAAAATGCACTTAAGAAAATATAAACTTTGGGCCAAATTATCTCTTCAAGATATTAAAACTACCCACCAATCTAAGTCTCTTTTGGGTTTATAAAAGAAAAAGAAAAAATTATAGCACGTACTCACTCAATGTCTTATTTTCTTCTCAAGCTCTCTAACTTCTTCTTCCTCGTTTCCCTAGAATCAAAATGTTATTCCCCCAACAATGCCTTTGTGATTCCCTCTAATAATATCCCTTTCACCATTAATATTCTAAACTATCAACCAACCAAAATTTAATACTAAATTAAATAATCATGTGATTGATTGATCAATATTTTCTTCCTTAAATCTCTTTATTGCACATCCATCTCACAAATTATTTAATTTGTGTGTTACATATATTATTATATGTTATTTATAAAGGCTTGAGTGCAAGACCCTCACCTCCAAACTCCTTCCATTCCCACATCTCCACAATGGTATACTCCAACAACCCATGTCATCAAATGCAAAGAAACATCAATGATACATGAATTCCCAAAGTTGTTCATTGGTGGTTTATATGGGAAGAGAATGAATGGTCCACACATCCACTCCTTCATCTCTCTTTGATCAACTTTGATCCATGAGTATGGCCAATGGCATATGTTTTTGTATCAATTAAGTTCACACATTATTAGTGGCTAGTGATATTTAGATTTTCCTTTACTAATAGATTGAATTTGCAACAAAGTTGGAATAGATTTTCACTTAGTGAATATCTTGGCATTGCAATCCTTTTTGTTGCACTTCTTATTGTAATGGTGGTTTGGACCCCCTCCTTCATTGTATATTCTCTCAGTTCAATGAAGTTTTAATATTCCTTATGCTTTTAGGTTACCTTAATGTAACCAAGACTTTGGATTTCTGAGACATGCATGCTTTTATTCCTTAATCCATTTGCCCAATCCACAAATCAATGAAACCCATTTTTTTTAAATAAAGTGAAACCCATATTTTTGGTACACAATTCAATTTGTCTAATCAAATCACTGGTTTATGAAGGCAATAAGATGTATCCCTTAAAAAGTGCTTACCAAGGTCTCCTTGCGATTGTTTGGACATTTTGTGTTGGAGGCCTCTCTTTTTTGTCAATACCTATCCCTTTCTTGGAGTTTCTCTAACTTTTCCTTATATATTGCCATTTCTACATCAATTTTCCCATGGCTTGGATACACTTTTCCTCTTCCTAAACTAATCCTTCAAAAATTAGGTCACCAAAATGTAAAAACTTGGGTAGTGGCATTCCCACAATTTTCCAAACATCATTGAAAAAATATTTTTTGAATCATGAGCTCAATTACATTGAAAATCTTTGAGTAACCTCTCACTATTCACATTGAGTTCTCAATTTTTGAGATTGAACTCTTGAACCTTCTCCTTATTCTTTGTCTTCCCCATCATCATAATCAATTTGCAATATTAATATACACAAAATACAAAATGTGTAGCATGTGGTGTATGTGTCTAAGAAATAAATATGCTCAATGACTAATGCAAAACGATGTGGTTCAAAAACCATTCTAGAGTGGTGCGCAAACTCAAATTCCATGAGGATAGAACCCTTCTATGGTAACATCAATCCATCCACCTTAGCAAAGACAAGAATGAATTATTACTCTTATTAAAAATGTTGGCTAAATTTAATTTGTAGCTTTTGAAATGTCTTATAACTCTATTGTTGAATAATGTTTTTTCTTTGAGCTATGCCCTTACATTTATAATTACTACATTATATACCAATATAGATTCATCTTAATTTTGGATCTATTATGTGCCAAGGGAATCAAATCTCTTAAGATGAAAACCTGTTTTAAATTGAAAATACTTGATTTCACCTTGAGGGATTCCTGAGTGGATGATAGATATGGAGTTAGGGTCGATTTCTATTGGTTGTAGTTATTTATCAAACAAATTTAAATTGAAAATAACTGATTTCACCTTGAGGGATTCCATAGTGGATGATAGACATAGAGTTAAGATGGATTTATGTTAGTTGTAGTTGCTTGTCAAACAAAAAATGAGTTTGACTGATCCAGGTGGATATTGGTGGCCACCTGCCAAGTCCACCTGGACCCCCACCATTGTCTTTCTCAGCATTT